>SOPF01020128.1:0-35401 GCA_012979155.1 Hypericum perforatum
TAAAGGGTAAAAAGGTCCATCCAGGTCAGGTTTATGCCGGAAAATTTCCCGACACCGGAGTGGAGGACTAAAAGTGTGCGTTATTATGAACAGTAGGGACCCAAAGTATAGTTTTTGAACAGTAAGGGCCAAACCCATTTAATAACCAAAGTTGAGGGACCTTAGCCTAATTTTCTCTAAAAAAAATGAGTAGTAATAATCATTGTTTTTAATTTCGCGATCCGACTAGCCTGATTGGTCAGACCATATTTTGGAATAGATACTGATATGTGAATATAAATACACCGGGGTTTTGGTCCAATTGGAGAATTTTCGGTCCGACCTGCAAGTACAACACCAAGTTATTCATTATTTATTCTGATTAAATATGTTTAATATGTAAACTACGAATATTAAAAAATAATATAATTTATTAGATAAATATTAAGAAGCATTTAATTTAATGTTAGAAAGTTATTTTATTTCATTCGTATAAGCATTTTAGATATTTTTTATATTTTTTATAAAAAAATTTCTAAAACATTTTAAAAAAATTAATTGTACAATTTATGTTGTTTAAATTATGTAGTATGAGATAAATTATGTAATTTGATATTATTATGTAATATAAAAAAATTATGTACACTTGTATTTAAGTAATTTGGTTAGAATAATATAATTTTGGTTTGAATAATGACTTAATAAGGTTCAGAAGAAAAAAATCAGATATTGGGAATTTCTTATACGGACACACTTTGCAGATAATCAATGAAATTAAAAGATATTATGAATAGATAATTGGAATATACGAAGTATTCAATCTAAAAAATTTTATTCTCAGAATTCTCTGTTTTGCCATCCTTGGTACTGCCGGGATTAGCAGCTCCCAACCTAGGTCCAATTCATTCAAGGAATTTGATCCTATTCTATGGAACAAACTTCCTCTGGTTCTATGGATCCTAAACAGTTTCTCCTTGTCATTGTCGACTGACTACATAACATAACGAATGGTTGTTGCTCTGTCACTACCAAAACAACTCAGTTGAACTGAACTTGCACTATCTTGGCCAACCAGATAAAAATTGAAATAACACTATCGCATGTATGTCGTTATAAGAGAAATTCAGACACCAGCGGGACACATCACCGATAAATAAAGATTCAAACAGAATTCTTCAACAATCTGGCCTTTCGCACCAGATGAGCAAGAACAAGTGCCAACATGCAGTGGAAACTCATTGCCTGACATGGGAAATATCAATACACATATAGAATTTCCTTATTGGCGTCGAAGCCTAAAATTAACAAGGAAACACATGAGCAAATATGACGCGCTAAAACCTTTCCCCACTCATATACTTATTTCATGACGCGGCTGGAAAAATGAACTTTACATTTTATTCAACTTAACAGCCAGGAACTATCACATGACTCCCTCCTTAGATATCACATGACCCAAAAATGCCACCTTTTCTAGCCAGAATTCACATTTTTTAAACTTCGCATAATACTGTTTATCTCGTAAAGCTTGTAGTATCACTCTTATGTGTTCCTTATGTTCCTCCTTTCCTTTAGAGTACACCAAAATATCATCAATGAATACTATTACAAACTTATCCAAGTATTGATGGAATGTCCTGTTCATTGCATTCATAAATACCGACAGGGCATTAGTTAAACCAAATGACATAACAAGAAATTCATAGTGCTCATAACTAGTCCGGAATGCTGTGATTCGTAAGTCCTTAGGTTTCACTTTCAATTGATGATAACCAGAACGTAAATCTATCTTGGAGAAAACTTGAGCCCCTTTCAACTGATCGAACAGATCATCGATTCTAGGCAACGAATACTTGTTTCGTATTGTGAGCTTGTTTAGTTCACGATAGTCTATGCACATCCTTATCATTCTGTCTTTCTTTTTCACA
The DNA here is from genome assembly GCA_012979155.1 of Hypericum perforatum. Lineage (NCBI taxonomy): Eukaryota > Viridiplantae > Streptophyta > Magnoliopsida > Malpighiales > Hypericaceae > Hypericum > Hypericum perforatum. The sequence goes on from SOPF01020128.1 coordinate 1,908, forward strand.
AACAATACTGGCGCACCCCATGGTGACACACTAGGTCTAATGAATCTCTTATCCAACAACTCCTCCAATTGCTTTTTCAATTCTTTCAGTTTGATAGGAGACATACAATAAGGTACTTTTGACACTGGTGGAGCCCCAGGTACCAAGTCTATACAAAACTCTACTTCCCAATTTGGTGGCATGCCTTCTATGTCTTTGGAAAATACGTCTAAAAATTCTTGTACTATGGGAATATCCTCTACCTTACTTTTTTTACGCAAGTCCTGTACAGAGGCCACATATCTCATAGCTCCGTTCTTCACTAACTTCACTGCTTTCATTGCTGAAATAATACAGGGGGTGCCTTTCTAACTTCATTCACAAACTAAAATTCCTCTTCTCCTGGAATTTGAAACAATACTACTTTCTCTCTACATTTGATGTTGGCAAATATCGACTTAACCAATCATTCCTAATAACACGTCAAATTTCACCATGTCCATGACCATTAGATCAGCCGAAAGAACATATTGGCCTATTTGTACTTCACACTCTTTGCAACACTTGTTTACCAGTATAATACTCCCAACAGGCATACTTACAGCTAGTTCTTCTTCACTATCCTTAACTATTAGCTTACTCATTCTAGCAAATGAAGACGAAATAAAAGAATGCGAAGCACCCGAATCGAATAGTGTTCTTGGAGAGTATTTAGCCACAAAGAGTTTACCTGTAATCACATTTTTGGACTTACTACTACTAAATGAAGACAGAATAAAAGAATGCGAAGTATAGATTATTCTCATGAGATCAATAGGAACATTTTCCAATTCAATATCATGTATATAAATAAAATAAAAAAATAAAAAAAATCATATCAAATTTTAAAAGTAGACAACTACATAAAGTTTCAAACTTTAGCATCGCATCGAAAATATAAGAAAGCATTTGTTACAGGCAAGTTCCTAAATAACTATACTCATGCCATATAATATGTTCTATATTTATTATGCCTAACCAGTTTCGTTAATTAGAAAACATGAGTTCTTAAGCTCAATCGACAAGAGCTGGAAAGTGGAAACTACATGCGATGATTTTACCTTTTAGCAATATTGTAGACTCAGCCAAATAAAACAAACTTACTTCTGAAGCCTATCGAGGATATACAGCCACAAGGAGTTTACCTGTAACCATATTTTCGGACTTCTCAACTTCATCTTGAGTAAGTGCAAAAATACGGCCAGGTGTTCGATTTGTAGAGGTCTGACTGTGAGGTTTAGTTACTGGCGCCAGAGTATAAATAGGGGTTGCTGATGAGTGTCAAAAACACTTATTATGCTTGTCATTTTAGTATATCGTTCTTAGTGTTTTAGGTTAATTTAATCTTGTTTTAGTTGTCTTAGTGTTAGTTTTCGTTCATTGTGTGTTTATGCTTAGTTTATCATTTTTCATTAAGTTTGTTTGATTTTATGAGCATATTCGAGGAGAAGTGGAGGATGATCAAGCGCACACGCGAAGCCATGGACGAAAGGGAGGACGCGAAGCTAAGAAAGGCAAAGCACAGACATTTGGCGCACGCCAGCATACATGACGCACGCCAGGTTACCATTATCCAAACGACAGAACACTCAGACGACCATTTCACTCGAAGAAACAAAATTGTGAAGGCTAGCACATGCCAGACCAGATGGGCAGAAGTGAAATAAAGCTGAGTGTTGGCCAAATAAATTGAAAGACTTGACTAAGGCGGTTTAGGCTTTGTGAAGGCAAGGAGACAAAGTTGGCAGCCACTTTTTAGATATTTTAGGTTGTCCAAATTGTTAAATAAGTTAGATTAGATATTTAGTTTACTATTCCTTAAGTATATTAGGTAGTTTTTGGTCTAAAAACAAAGGTGGCTCATGTGGCTCATTTGGTTCACATTGTTGACCTAAGTGAGAGTGTTCCACCAACAAGATGTAAATTTTAGCTAGAAGAACGTGGACTTGAAGAATGGAGCTTGGAACTTTGATAAGTTTCCATTCTTTTCTCTCTTGTTTATGTTTATATATATTAGTATATTTGAGTAAATACTTGAGTATGGTGCCTTGTTACCTTTGATGTAGCCATTGTATGAGGTGTGTATGTTCATGTATGTATTCTTATCAAGGTGCTTGATCCTATTGCTTAGACTTGCTTGATCACCAAGCCTTTGTAGCTAGTCAAAACTTGAGATCGGAAGGGTATAGAATTAATGGAGAGGTTGGTTTGATGATTAGTACTCTTGCTAAGAGAGAAATCTCTTTGGTGACCTACTGATTGTTCTTTGAGTGGAGCTTATAGTTGATGCTTAGCTAAGTTTAGTTGGTTGGTGGGGTCAAAAGAACATATCTGATCCTCTAAGCTTAGTTAAGTAGTAATTTAGACTCATCGCACACGAAAGTGTGGTTGAGGATGCCTTTGATTCACTCGAACCACATCACTTACACTAAAAACCCTCTAAAACTTATGGTTATGTTTCTGGTTTAGGTGCCATGCTCATTTTTAGTATTTGTGTTGTTTATATTCTGTTTTATATCATATCTATCTTTGTTTTAGAACTTGTTAGCTTTTTAACTTATGCTTTTGTATTTAGATCACTTGTTCAAACAACCAAACTTCATAATCTGATCCTAGTCAAGTACGTAAACTCTAGAGTAGGCCTAAAACCCCAATCTCTGTAGATCGACAACCTTACTTACTCTTATTGCAAATTCGCCACAACTCAACTGCTGATTATTGGTGCACGCTAGCCTCACTTGGCGCACGCCAGCTTAGTCGTAACAAAGAAAAGGGTAGCCAAGAGCGTTGATGTGTGCCAGAGTTTGATCTTGGTCATTGTTAGTGCATGCCAGTAAACATTGGCGCACGCTAGGAATACCGAGAAACGACCGGTCATCCATTAATCGAGCAAAATCAAGTGAGAACGTTCACATAGGAAAGAAAAACAAACCTATCAACCTTCAACAAAGAAATTAGCAGTCTAGTCGTGTGTGGTGAATCATGAACATCAATTGGCACCATTGCCGGGGATTGAAATTTAGACTCTCAATTTGGTTTACGAACTCTGATTAGGATTAGTATATTATTAGTATTATATTATATAGTATATTTTTATTTTTCTTTCATCAAGTGACTTGTCTTGCTTGACAAGTTACGTTAATGCCCTTAACCCGTTCCACCTTCGAGCCTTAGTTGGAATTGAAGTGGACATAGCACGGTTAGAAAGGTCCTTACATAGGGAGAGAAGAGAAAAGAAAGAATAGATCAAAGGCAAGAGGGTTGATGTACATGTAAACGTACATCTTTTCGAGCATACTTATCATATCATTTGATCGTGTTTTTAGTCATTTTGTTTATGATTAGTATAGCATTAGTTGTGTTTTGATGTTTAGTCAAGAATTCGGATCTTTGTCGATATTATTTATGTTTTGTAGGAATCGGAGCAGGCGACCAATCATTCGAGAAGGGAAGAAAAGCTGAAGGATGAGGTGTAGCGGTCGCTACACTTTGTAGCGCTCGCTAGTTTCGAGCAGCCAATTTTTCCCGATTTTCTGTAGTGGTCACTACATTTTGTAGCGGTCGCTACACCCATGACTTTTGCCCTGTAGCGGTCGCTACACATACTACAAAAGTCAAGGAAAGCTGCAAACCGAAAGCAAACCACTTACAACCTTAAATTGATCAACTTGCAGCCGATTTTGTTTATCCAAGACAGCTCAATCCTCTCTGGCAAGCACATTGGAGTGGCTATAAATGGAGAAAGCAATCCTAGAAAGGAGGCATTGGAGTCCAAGGAGTAGAATAGGCAAAATCAAAGTTGTAGACTTCAATCTTAGCTTAGATTCGTTTTTATTGCATTCTTGGCAAACAAAGGTTGTATGCAACATTCTGATTCATTAATCAAAGAGGTACCTTTGTTTCATTGGCATAGATTTCATTTTTACATTTTAAAGTCTTTACTTTTATTTAAAAGATGAATATATGCATGTGCTTATGAGTTAAGGTGTGACAACTTGTTTTTAAGCACATCCATTTGTTCATAATTGATTCTTGGATCAATAGTGACAGCTTGATTCAAATCAATTCTTGTCTTTGTTATTTGATATTGTTAACAACTTAAGATTGACAACCTTAGGTTCTTGCAATATTAAAATCCATAGTTTAGCATTTTCAACATCCATTAATTGATCCACTTAGCTTAAGATCTTGATCACATAATCTGGTACTTAGCAACAAATTCGACTTTTCCCTGTGGAGACGATCTTACTTATCACTTTATTACTTGTTGCAATCGTATACTCTTGCACGTATTATTTAGATCCACGTTTGGACTCATCAAGTTTTTGGCGCCGTTGCCGGGGAGAATTTGAATTTGTTATTGTTAATATTGGATATAGTGTTCAAGATTTTGAGACTAAGCTTTGTACACTACTTGTTTATCACTACGCTTGATCTTGTTTGTTGAGTGTGGAAATAGTGCAGGAAGTGTATGCCCGTTACCCATCGAGACAACCAACCTCTCCAAGAGTATGATCCTGAGATTGAACACACTCTTCGTCAAAGGAGGAACTAACTCAGGAGAGTGATGGCTGATCAACAGATAGTTAACGCACCCGGAGCCATGAGGAACAAATCGCATCCAAGGCTTGTTGATCTTAGATCAAGTATAGCCTATCCAATAGTTGAGGCCAACAATTTTGAAATAAAGAGTAATCTTCTCAATATGGTTCAACAAGACCAATTTGGAGGTTATCCTTCTGAAAATCCCGCCAAGCATATCCAAAGGTTCGAAGACCATTGTTCGACGGTCAAGTATAATAGTGTATCGCCAGATGCCATTAAACTTCGATTGTTCAAATATAGCTTGAAAGACAATGCCCGAGAATGGATAGATTCATTCCCTACCAAAACTTTCACCACATGGGAGGAGCTAGTCGACAAGTTTCTAGCAAAGTATTACCTCCAGGTAAGACTATGCAACTTCATAATAAAATTTCTCATTTTAAGCAACAGGGTGGCGAATCTCTCCACGAGGCTTGGCATCGCTTTAAGGGATTACTCCATGATTGTCCACATCATCAAATGCCGGATTGGATGCTTATCCAAACATTCTACAATGGATGTGAGCTGTAAATCCGAGTCAACTTGGATGCCGCTGCAGGAGGAAATTTGACAGAGAAAGAAGAAGCTAATGGCTTCCGAATCATTGAGCCATGGCTACCAACAATCACGAGTGAGGTGATCGAATTGAAAGAAGAAACGTTGCCAGCATACAAGACAACAATGAAGTTGCTACATTGAAGGCACAAGTCACTACACTCACGCAAATGTTTCAGAGTTCGATGACATCACAAGCGTTGTCATCCTCTCAGGTATGTGAAATTTGCACTGGTCCGCATGGTACAGACGCTTGTTCTTTAATTGCTGAACCTGTTAATTTTGTGGGAAATGCCAACCGGAATAATGATCCATATTCCAACACATATAACCCCGGTTGGAGAAACTATCCAAACTTTTCGTGGAACAACAATGCAGGTCAGCAGGTACTCCAACAGCCGAGACCACCATTCAGAGGAGTCAATGTACAAGGTCTTCCACCTCAGCAATATCAGCCATACCAACAAAGATGGCAACCACGAGCATCGCCACCACAAGATGCTCGGAGCGAGGACAAATTGCGAAAGCAAGTGCTGAGTCACGAGGCAACAATCAGGAACTTGGAAGTACAAATTAGCCAACTTGCATCACAGCTAAATGCAAGACAGCCAGGCTCACTCTCAAGCAATACCGAGTCACTGCCAAGTAACCAACAACAATGCAAGGCCATTACTACCAGAAGTGGCCTCGATTTAGGGAAGCACGTGGTGACTCCAGTAGCCAAGCCATCAGCTAAGCCAGTAAGCAAGGAGGAAGAAGAACTACGAGTAACTCCTACCGTAGTAGCTAAGGAAAAGCCCGTAGAGGAAGTAACCAAGTCAAAACCAGAAAGGATGTATCCTCCTCTACCATTTCCACAAAGAATCAACAAGCAAGCTTCGCATCCAAGTTACCAGAAATTCTTGGAGCTCTTCAAAAATCTGCACATCAACATCCCACTCCTCGACGCATTTGAGCAAATGCCCACCTACCAAAAATGGATCAAGGAGTTCATTTCAAAGAAGAGAAACATTGATGACTTTGAAGTCATTCCACTAACAAGAGGTTGTAGTGCAGTTCTGAGCCAGGAGCTACCTCAGAAAATGAAGAATCCCGGAAGTTTCACCATTCCATGCACCATCGGAGATCAAATCTTCAAGAAAGCACTTATTGATCTTAGTTCTAGTATTAACCTTATGCCATTTTTAATTTTCAGGAGGCTTGGATTGGGAGACATAAAGGTAACATCAATCGTTCTCCAACTTGCAGATCGATCGGTGACAAGACCGAAAGGAATAATGGAAAATGTACTGGTAAAAGTTGATATTTTGATTTTCCCTGTAGATTTCATTGTGATGGAGATGGAGGAAGATCGTGATGTGCCACTTCTTCTTGGTCAACCCTTCTTGGCCACTGGAAAGACAAGCATTGATGTGGATAAAGGGGAGCTCCATTTTAAAGTATGCGATGATGAAGTGGTGTTTAATATTTTTGAAGCTGCCAAGTACCCCGCGGTGGAAGATGATTGTTATCGGGTCGATATGGTGGATGAAATCGTTGCTAAAAAAGAAGAAGATCAAGTCCAGGAGGATGCATATGAAGATGACGAAAGCATGAAGGATTTGGGAGAAATGGTGTCATGGATTCAATCGGCAGAATCATTGGAACTCGACGATACACCACGGCCAAAGTTGCAGTCATCCATCATTGCACCACCAGACTTAGAGCTCAAGCCGCTTCCTGCTCATCTCAAGTATGCCTATTTGGATGATGCACACAAACTGCCAATTATTATTTCCGCTTCCTTAGATGAGAATCAAGAAAAATAGTTACTCAAGGTGATAGCTGAGCACAAGGAAGCCATCGGGTGGACACTTGGTGATATTTAGGGGATCAGCCCTTCGTTATGTCAGCATAAGATCATCATAGAGGACGACTTTAGTCCAACCATGGAAGCTCAAAGAAGGCTCAATCCAAAGCTCAAGGAGGTGGTCATGAAGGAAGTCATCAAATGGCTCGACGCCGACATCATTTATCCTATTTTGGATTCAAAATAGGTGAGTCCGACTCAATGTGTTCCAAAGAAAGGAGGTATCACGGTGGTCTCCAATGCGGATAATAAGCTTATCCCAACAAGAATGATGGTAGGCCACAGAGTTTGTATCGACTTCTGGAAGCTCAATAAGGCCACTCGGAAGGACCACTTCCTGCTACCCTTCATTGATCAGATGTTGGACCGATTGGCAGGTCACGCTTTCTATTACTTCCTGGATGGTTATTCTGGCTATCTTCAGATTACCATCGCACCAGAAGATCAGGAGAAAACCACATTCACTTGTCCCTACGGTATATTTGCTTTCCGTAGAATGCCATTCAGATTATGTAACGCTCCTGCTACTTTTCAGCGATGTATGATGGCCATTTTTTCGGATATGGTGGAGCGGCAGATTGAAATCTTCATGGACGACTTCTCAGTGTTCGGAGATTCTTATGAAAAGTGCTTGTCGCATTTGGGAAAGGTGCTTGAACGTTGTAAGGAGACGTACCTGGTTCTTAACTGGGAAAAATATCACTTCATGGTGATGGAAGGTGTAGTCCTCGGTCATAAAGTTTCGAGTAAGGGATTGGAAGTAGATAAGGCCAAGCTGGAGGTCATTGACAAGTTACCACCTCCACTTACTGTCAAGGGAGTACAAAGTTTTCTAGGCCATTCTGGTTTCTATCGGTGTTTTATCAAGAATTTCTCGAAGATCACCAAACCTCTCTGCAGATTGCTTGAGAAGGATGTGCCATTCCATTTTGACGAAGCATGCCATATAACTTTTACTACATTGAAGAAGGCACTTATATCTGCACCAGTGATCATATCTCTAGATTGGATGCTCCCGTTCGAGATCATGTGTGACGCAAGCAATTTTGCTGTTGGAGTTGTCCTTGGTCAGAGAAAAACCACGGGATTTCATGCCATCTACTATGCGAGCCGCACACTGGACGATGCTCAGATCAACTATACAACAATGGAGAAGGAGTTCCTTCCTGTGATTTTTGCTCTTGACAAGTTCCGAGCTTACTTACTTGGTAGTAAGGTGATAGTTTTTACAGATCATGCTGCCATCCGCTATCTCTTCAACAAAAAGGATGCAAAACCAAGGCTCATTAGATGGATTCTCCTCCTCCAAGAATTCGACATCGAGATTCGTGACCGAAAGGGTGTTGACAACCCAGTGGCTGATCACCTCTCCCATCTCGACAATCCGGTGGTAACATTCTCTTCTCCTATAAATGAATCATTTCCTGATGAACAATTGTATGCATTAGATGTTATTTCTATCCCATAGTACGCTGATTATGTCAATTATCTTGTGAGCAACATTTTGCCTTCTAACCTTCCTTCTGAAAAGAAGAAGAGATTTTTGCGAGATGTCAGGAGCTACGTATGGGACGAACCATATTTGTTCAAAATAGGAAAGGATCAATTGTTGAGGAGGTGTGTACTACAAGAGGAGCAAGAGCTTATACTTCACCACTGTCATGCTTCTCCCTATGGAGGTTATTTTGCAGGTGAACGCACTGCTGCTAAGGTACTTCAAAGTGGATTCTACTGGCCGATACTCTTCAAGGATGCTGCAGAGTTTGTGACACGATATGATCAATATCAAAGAACAGGGAACGTTTCCCGTCGTCATGAGATGCCTTAGACGGGCATCATGAAAGTCGAGATTTTTGACGTATGGGGTATCGACTTTATGGGTCCTTTTGTTTCTTCTGACCGAAATCTTTATATTCTTCTTGCAGTTGACTATGTATCCAAATGGGTTGAAGCTGTGGCATTACCAACCAATGATGCAAAAGTGGTGACTAAGTTCTTGCAAAAGAATATCTTTAGTCGGTTTGGTGTGCCTAGAGTCTTAATCAGTGATGGTGGCAAGCATTTCCGCAACAACTTGCTCGTCAATGCATTGGTAAAGTACGGAGTCACTTACAAAATTGCCACAGCTTACCACCCTCAGACTAGTGGACAAGTTGAAGTGTCAAATTGCAAGATTAAATGAATTCTGGAGGTTACTGTAAATCCTTCACGAAAGGATTGGTCTGGTAAGTTGGATGATGCACTATGGGCATACCGGACGGCGTACAAAACTCTAATCGGCATGTCACCATACCAGCTTATCTACGGGAAAGCATGTCACCTTCCAGTGGAGTTAGAACATAAGGCATATTGGGCCTTACAACGTATTAATCTAGATCTCGAGAAGGCTGGTAAGCAAAGAATATTACAACTCGAGGCTATGGATGAGTTCTGACTAGGAGCTTTCGAAAATGCATGACTTTACAAGGAACGGACTAAGAAGTTGCATGACAAGAAGATCATTCGTCGTGAGTTCTCGGTAAGTCAGCAGGCATTGTTATATAACTCACGTCTGAAACTTTTTCCAGGTAAGCTCAAGTCGCGATGGACCGGTCCTTACACGGTGGTTGCAGTGTCACCTCACGGTGCAATTCAGATTTGCCATCCGGATACCAATGAAGAATTCAAAGTAAACGGCCAATGTTTGAAGGTGTATCTCAGTGATAAAATTGATATACAAGAGTCCCGCACGGACCTTGTCGATCCAGCTCAGTAAGATAACACCATCGTCAAGCTAACGACGTTAACTTAGAACTATCTCTAATTTTTCTCATTTTTCTCTTATTTCGTGTCACTCGTCCAAGTTTTCCCGAGTTTGTGGGTTTATAGGGAAAAGTATATAGTGTCACCCTCAAAGAAAAATTTGATATTTTTTTGTTTCTTGAATTGCAGAACAAAAAGGAATGGGAAAATTGCATGAAGAGAAGAGGAAAAACAGAGAAAACCAGGGTGTAGCACTCGCTACAATCCATAGCGGTCACTACAACCCCGAAGATTTGAATCCTCCCTTATCCCGCCTTCTGTAGCGATCACTACAAAGTATAGCGGTCATTACAGCCCTGAAATTTTGAAACGTAGTGACCGCTACAGTCCATAGCGCTCGCTATAACCCTGACCCACCTCTTGTAGCGGTCGCTACAACTTGTAACAGTTGCTACAAGCCCGATTCCAGAAATAAAACGCCCAAATTCCCAATTTTCCCATTACCAAACCCTAAATCCTCACAACTCCGACCCTCCCCTCCTCAACCGCAATTCTGACCGCCTCCACCATGTCCCTCCTCAAATCTGACCACCCACTCACCGTCTTTGCCTTCCTGACCTCCGGCCACCTCCCAAGATGCCTCTCAAATGCTCCATGACGATGCCCGGTGCTTCCTTTTCCGCCCCAGCCAACAAGCGCACCTGGAATCTGCCCCGCGCACCTTCTTTGTTGCGAGTCGACTTGCGTGCTCAATACGATGCCCATTTCTCTATCTTTTCTGAGGTAGAAGGGGCCAGGTACACTCGATAGTCGTCTCTCCCTTCGTATCTCCAATCCAAGATTTGTTGGGATGATATGGAGTCATTAGGCATTGCGGATGATTTGCATGCTAGTTTAGACATCCTAGGGTGGCAATACTTTGCGGATAACTCTATGCCTCAAAGAGATGATGTTAATTTGGAGTTTTACTACACTTTGACCATACCACCGGATCGTCATTCTTTTAGTGCTCGTGTCTTTGGTAGGGAATTCACTATCTCGGAACACTTATTCCGAGAACTTTTTCATACCAGACAGGGCTCTGACATCATTAATTTTGTCACTGAACATTGTGCATAGACAGTGAATGGCGTGACCTTACTGGGTTTTCGCCATTCAAATCCCAGCTATCATCCACGCTCCTTAAGGAGCCTCATGTCAGTGTGCATGCGTCATAACCGCCCCTATAGCACTTTTGACTTAGTGATTGATGTACTGTGGCAGTTCTTAAGAACCAAGCGTCCTGCTCATTTTTACCTTGGACATCTTATCATGGTCTTTGCTAGAAACTTTTGTCCAGGTAGGTTTGAAGAGGTGCCGCCACGCCATTGCTTGCTGCTTAATGGAACCCGCTTGGTCTAGTGGGGATTGGCTGATGAGGTTGAACGGGATGGTGTATACACCTATAAGTTCACCGAGTGGAGCGAGCGCAAAGCCGTCAAGAAGAAATTGAGGGACGATAGTGAAGTCCCACCTCCTCTGCAGCAGCTTGAGCTTTAGAAGCTGGCCACCTGTTTCATAGAGCTCGAGATTCAGGTCCAGCAGCTCGCGACTACTCAGACCTCTCAGTACGAGGATATCCGCGCCCAGCTGACTACAATGCGCGAGGAGAATGCCTCCAACTGGGCCTGGTTCCATTCTCACCTCGCTGGTCTCTCACCCCCTCTCCTCCTCACCAGTGATCAGGTCGTTTCTTTCTTTTTCTTGTTTTATTTTTCGCTTATGTTGAGTCTTTGAGCTTGTTTGTGTTTGCCTTTCACACATTGAGGACAATGTATCCAATAAGTGTGGGGGTGCAAGTCCTTGTGTCATGTGTGTTTTGTGTGTGGATTTTGCTGTGTCTTGTATTGTCATGTGTTGATTTTGCTGTGTCTTTTGTTTTGTTTTTATTTTCGTTATTTGCATGTGATTGAGTCTGTTATGTGTGTAATGTGTGTTTTTGATTGAAGTGTAGAGTCTTGTGCAAGTGATGAAGAAAAACCGCTAAAATTTAAACTTTTATTGCTAGACAAGCCCTGAGTCATGTTAAGAATCCCACTTAAGAGAATTGCATAGGATTTTATAGCAACTTCACTCTCAGTCGTTTAGTCTAGTCGTTGAGTAACTTAGGCTAGACTAAGGAGTTGACAAAGAAAACCCTTGTAAGAACTTGAGCCGAAGGAAGGATAACCATCCTATTTTGTTCATGAGGTGCCTATGTGTTTCAAGTAATGAGAGTGTTTGATGATTACTCATGCATTGGTTGATAAGAAAGATTGTGTCGAGGGCATTTTTGATATGAACCTAGGAGCTTTAGAGCCAAAAGCCTTACAAAATCCCTTGTTAACCCAACTTGAGCTTAAAGCCTTATTCTTGAAATACTACATGTAAGCCACATTATAAGCCATATTGACCATTCCCTACCTTTGACTATCCATCCGAGGATGCCTTAGGATCACATATTTTGGGAAAATGATGTAAGGGTACATATAGTAGTATAGTTGGGAGGGATGATTAATTGGGTTCATGGGTAGTTTAAGACCAAAGCAAAAATGTATAAAGTTGACTTGTGAAAAAGAAAGAACCACCTTGTGCTTGTGAAAAGAAAAGAAAAGGAAAAATTGGAAAAATGAAAAGAGAAAGAAAGTGGAAAGATGGAAAAGCAAGAAAAGAAAAAATCAAAAGGAAAAGAAAAAAAGGAAAAAGAAAAAAAAAGTGAGCATAAAAGTCAAGGAAAGCACAAGGTGGAAAAATAAGCAAAGTCAGAAAAATTGGTCTTTAGGATTGGTTTACATCGGGATGAGTGCTTAGATATAGAGTGAGATACATAAAAAAGCCGAGAGTTAGAACATTTTTGTATAGCTCCTCGGATTGGGTAGTTTAGCTACTTCCCATACATATTCCTCACCTTGACCCGAAGCCCCGTTACAACCAAGTAAAGTCCCTCCTATGACATGATTGATCTTGTTTGACTATGTGTGAGTATGATATCTGACATTTTTAGATCTTGGACATGTACGCGAGTGATAGGATAGATACCTACCATATATGAGTGAGCTTTAAAATTAATTTTATCCTCTGAGTGGCCAACTCCTTAGTCTAGAATTCGTGACGATAAGACAAGGTTAAAAGATTGAGAGTGAATTGGCTATGTGATTTATACTCATGATGCTTAGGTGTGTGACTTGCATGATCTCAGGGTAAGTTGCGTAATAATGGTTTGAACTCTGCGGATCTTCTGATGCCCTTGCTTGAGGACAAGCAAGGAATTAAGTGTGGGGGTGTGATGTATGTGTAAACGTACATCTTTTCGAGCATACTTATCATATCATTTGATCGTGTTTTTAGTCATTTTGTTTATGATTAATATAGCATTAGTTGTATTTTGATGTTTAGTCAAGAATTCGGATCTTTGTCGATGTTATTTATGTTTTGTAGGAATCGGAGCAGGCGACCAGTCGTTCAAGAAGGGAAGAAAAGCTGAAGGACGAGGTGTAGCGGTTGCTACACTTTGTAGCACTCGCTAGTTTCGAGCGGCCAATTTTTCCCAATTTTCTGTAGCGGTTGCTACGTTTTGTAGCGGTCGCTACACCCACGATTTTTGCCCTGTAGCAGTCGCTACAAAGTATAGCGGTCGCTACACATGCTACAAAAGTCAAGGAAAGCTGCAAACCGAAAGCAAACACTTGCAACCTTAAATTGATCAACTTGCAGCTGATTTTGTTGATCCAAGACAGCTCAATCCTCTCTGGCAAGCACATTGGAGTGGCTATAAATGGAGAAGGCAATCCTAGGAAGGAGGCATTGGAGTCCAAGGAGTAGAATAGGCAAAATCAAAGTTGTAGACTTCAATCTTAGCTTAGATTTGTTTTGATTGCATTCTTGGCAAACAAAGGTTGTATGCAACATTCTGATTCATTAATCAAAGAGGTACCTTTGTTTCATTGGCATAGATTTCATTTTTATATTTTAAAGTCTTTACTTTTATTTAAAAGATGAATATATGCATGTGTTTATGAGTTAAGGTGTGACAACTTGATTTTAAGCACATCCATTTGTTCATAATTGATTCTTGGATCAATAGTGACAGCTTGATTCAAATCAATTCTTGTCTTTGTTATTTGATATTGTTAATAACTTAAGATTGACAACCTTAGGTTCTTGCAATATTAAAATCCATAGTTTAGCATTTTCAACATCCATTAATTGATCCACTTAGCTTAAGATCTTGATCACATAATCTGGTACTTAGCAACAAATTCGACTTTTCCCTGTGGAGACGATCTTACTTATCACTTTATTACTTGTTGCGATCGTGTACTCTTGCACGCATTATTTAGATCCACGTTTGGATGCATCAAGGGTCAAGGGGATGGAGTTCATGCCCCTAGACATTCTCTAATGGACCATGGGAGACCAACTTACGAAGGAGCAAAAACGGGAATCCAACGGCCTGCTGTCGAGGCTAATCATTTTGAAATTAAGTCGGTCGTGATTCATATGCTTCAAGCTCTGGGTCAGTTCTTTAGTTTGCCTAATGAAGATCCCAATGAATACCTAGGGAACTTCATGGATTTAGCTGATAATTTTAAGTATCCTAGAGCGACTGATGATGCCGTAAAGATTAGAATGTTTCCATATACGTTAAGGGATAAGGCTAAACTTTGGTATAAACAACTTAAGGGAACTCCGATAACCACATGGGAGCAATTAGCAAATGCTTTCTTAGATAATATTTCCCCTACTCAAAGACTAACAAACTCGTCAAGGAGATTACAAACTTCGAACAATATGAAAGAGAGTCTTTGAGTGAAACTTGAGAGAGATTTAAGGAGTTGCAACAAAAATGCCCACACCATGATTTGTCTAAGGAGTCTCTACTTAAGACATTCTATTTTAGCCTCTCGCCATCAACAATGGGAACTGTTGACTCAGTTTCTAATGGAAAATTTCCTGAGAAAGGAAAGGACTGAAGCCCACCATATTCTGGAAGAGCTGGCAGCGACCAACAGGATAATAAAAAATGAGAGAAAAAGATAACACGTTAGAGAATTAAGGAAGGTAACTGAGCAAAGTGAGAGAAGAGGAATGTTAGACTTAGATGTTTCCTCATCTTTTCAAGCACAACTTGACTTGATGGTAAAGCAGTAGCATGATTTGACACTAAACAAGGTTGATTCTGTAGCTTTACAACAGCATTGTGAAACTTGTGGCAACTCTGGCCACGAGTTTAGTCAATGTGCATTGATGAACCAATCTGTAGAGCAGGTCAACTTTGTGAGTGATCAAGGACAAGGAGGAAACCGAATGTTAAATAACCCATATTCCTCTACATACAATCCTGGTTGGAAAAACCACCCTAACTTTTCATGGAAAGAAAGAAACAATGATGACTGTATGGCAATCATTCCTAATAAAGGAATGCCATTACGTGTCTCGCAACAACCACCACCACCACCACCTGGTTTTTAACCACGTGGGTTCTTAGGAGAAAAAATGTTAGCACTCGAGGACAGATTTGACAAGGTTGAGAAATTCATCCAACAAACTAGAGATTCATCCAACAACTAAAGTCAAATCTTGAAAGCATTAGCGGCCCAGGAAGTGAGGCAGAACAATTTAGAGCAGTTTCTTAAAGGTCAAGCAACTGCCATGCGTAACATGGAAGTACAACTTGGGGAAATTGCTAAGACAAATACACATAGAGCATCTGGCTCTCTCCCAAGTTCTACTGAGACAAACCTTTGCGGTGAAGTTAATTCGATCTCCTTAAGAAGTGGCAAGGAATTAGCTTCTCAGAAAGTCAAAGAGAAGGCTAAGGAAAGTGAAGTAGTGAGTTTAGACAAAGATAAGGAGGAAGAAATTCTTAAGGATAAGGAACCGCAAGAAGAAGTTGCGGAGGAGGAAGAAGTTTACATACCACCACCACCGATGGTACCCATTCTTTCTTATCCTCAGAGAGTTAAAGGAAAGTCTGGAATGGATGAAAAATTTCTCCGTTTCATGCAGAAAATGAAACACGTACAGCTTAGTGTCTCATTTTTTAGAAATGTTAGATCAAGTCCCATACTATGCAAAATTTCTAAAGGAACTCGTCACTAAGAAGAGGAAATGGGAGGATGGAGAGACAATTACCCTTACGGCTAATTGTAGCTCTCTAATCTCAAAGAATCTTCCGATAAAGCTTAAAGATCCGGAGAGTTTTACAATTCCTTGTTTCATAGGTGAAATCAAGTTTCCTAAATGTTTGTGTGACTTGGGAGCAAGTATTAACTTGATGCCTTTGTCTACATTCCAAAAATTAGGTTTGTGCGAAGTTAAGCCAACTTCTATGCTTCTCCAGTTAGCTGACCAATCTATTAAGAAACCATTCGGTGTTGTTGAGGATGTCTTGGTTAAGATTGACAAGTTCATCTTTCTAGTTGACTTTGTGGTTCTAGATTTCTCGGAGGATAAGAACTGTCTACTAAATTACGGAAGACCATTCCTCAACACAGCACATGCTTTGGTGGATAAGCATAATGGTAAATTGGTTCTAAGAATTAGAGATGAGAAGGTTAAGTTTAACATGACAAGTGTTATGCACCATCCACTTGACGAAGGGATGTGCATGAAGATTGATGTAGTAGATGATTGTATCCTCGAGTTCTGCAAGGAGAAGATCTCTAGGATTGAAGATAAAGATCTAGAGATAGTCGCAGAGGACTTTGAGGAAGAAATTGAGGAGAGAATTGATAAAGATGGTCTACTTGAGGAGCTTGAAATTCATTTGAAATATCGAACCCCACCCTCAATTGTTAAGGCTCCTTCCTTAGAACTGAAAGAGCTACCCTCCCATCTGAGATATGCTTTTTTAATAAAAGGAGGGAGATTACTGATTATTATATCGAACAAGCTCACTAAAGAAGAAAAAGTGAAAGTACTCACAACTGTTAACAAACAGATTAAAGCCATTGGGTGGTAAATATCTGATATTAAGGGGATAAGCCCAGAAATTGTGATGTACCACATATACATGGAGGATAGAGCGTGACCTAGAGTAGACCGACAAAGGAGATTAAATCCTAACATAAAGGAGGTTGTCAAGAAGGAAGTGATTAAACTCCTAGAAGCCAGAATCATTTATCCAATCTCGGATAGTGAGTGGGTTAGCCCAATACATTGTGTTCCTAAGAAAAGAGGAATGACAGTTGTGATCAACAAGGAAGGGGAGCTCATTCCAACTAGAACTGTAACTGGCTGGAGAGTGTGCTTTGATTATCGAAAATTAAATGATGCTACACGTAAAGATCACTTTCCACTTCCATTTATAGATCAAATGTTAGAAAGGATAGCGGGGTATTCTTACTATTGCTTTTTGGATGGTTACTCTGGGTACAACAAAATTGCAATATACCCTAAAGATCAAGAGAAAACATCTTTCACATGTCCCTTCGGTATTTTTGCATATCGCAGAATACCTTTTGGATTAAGTTGTGCCCCAATAATGTTTCAATGTTGCATGGAGTTTATCTTTTGGGAGATGAACGAAAAGATTATGGAAATCTTCATGGATGATTTCTCTGTATTTGGAGACTCATTTGATCACTGTGTTGACAACTTAGATAAAGTACTGCAGAGATGTGAGGAAAAGAACTTTGTGCTCAATTGGGAAAAGTACCATTTTATGGTAGATGAAAGAATAGTCCTTGGGCACAAGATTTCTCGAGCTGGCATGAAAGTCGATAGAGCTAAAACAGAGGCGATAGAAAAAATGGATGCACCAACAACAGTTAAAGGAGTTAGAGCATTTCTGGGTCATGCCAGATTTTATAGAAGATTCATCAACAACTTCTCTCTAATTGCTAAACCTCTAACGAATTTGCTAGTCAAGGATGTATCCTTCAACTTTGATGATCATTGCCTTAAGGTGTTTGATGCTCTTAAAAAAGCTCTTATCACAGCTCTAGTGATTTCATCACTGGACTGGAAACTTTCATTCGAATTGATATATGACGCGAGTGATCTAGCTTTGGGTTGTGTGCTTGGATAGAAGAAAGAGGGAAAGCTACATGTCATCTACTACGCTAGTAGAGTATTGGCAGGAGCTCAACTCAACTATACGACCACAGAAAAAGAGATGCTTTCGGTTGTCTACGCATGTGATAAATTCAGACTATATTTGCTTGGTTCGAAAGTTATATCTACACTAACCATGCAGCTTTGAGATATCTTTTCTCAAAGCAAGACGCAAAACCTCGCTTGATACACTGGATTTTGTTATTACAAGAATTTGACTTGTCCATTAAGGATAAGAAAGGAGCAAAAAATGTAGTCGCAAGCGACAGTATGGAGATTGAAGGAAAAATCCAAGAAGAGTTTCTGGATGAAACTCTTATGACAATGAGTAGAGTAGAAGCTCCCTAGTAGACTGATTATGCCAACTTCTTAGTTAGAGGTATCATTCCTATAGATCTGAGTTATCCCCAAAGGAAGAAATTTCTACGAGATGTTTGAATGTATATTTGGGATGATCCTTACCTATTCAAAAGGTGTAATGATGGGGTTCTTCGACGTTGCATTGCTAGTTGGGAAGTAGCAAATATTTTAGAGCAATGCCATAACACTCCCTACTTAGGTCATTATGGAGCTTCAAGAACTACATCTCAGGTCTTTGAATGCAGTTTCTATTAGCCTTTCATCTTTAAGGATGCACATAGTTATGTTGAGCAGTGTGACCGCTGCCAAAGAACGGGAAATATCTCGAAAAAGAATGAGATGACGTTATCTGGAATTTTAGAGATTGAGCTTTTTGACGTTTGGGGTTTAGACTTCATGGATCCTTTCCCAACTTCATATGGCAACGAGTATATCTTTGTAGGAGTTGACTATGTTTCAAAGTGGGTAGAAGCTTTAGCATCACCAACAAATGATGTTAGAGTGGTTATCAAATTTCTGAAGAAACTCTTTTCAAGATTTGGAGTGCCACGAGCTATAATCAGTGATGGTGGGTCACATTTCTGCAACAAACAATTTGAAGTCCTGCTTAAGAAATATAGGGTAACGCACAAGGTGGCAACACCTTATCATCCCCAAACTAGCAGACAAGTTGAGCTTTCAAATCGAGAGCTCAAGAAAATATTAGAAAAGACAGTCGGAACAGCAAGGAAAGATTGGTCAAACAAGCTCGATGATGCCTTATAGGCTTATCGTACGGCATTTAGGACACCTATAGGAATGTCGCCATATAAGTTTATTTATGGGAAAGTGTGCCATCTTCCAGTAGAGCTTGAGCATCATGCATTTTGGGCTATTAAAACCCTTAATTACGATTACAAAAAGGCCAGAGAATGCAGAATCCTCCAACTTGAAGAGTTGGATGAAATGCGGGACTTGGTATTCGAAAGCTCAAGGCTTTACAAGGAAAGGACCAAAAGAAGACATGATGCCTACATTATCAAGAAGGAGTTTAAGGAGGGGCAGAATGTTTTTCTCTATAACTCGCGATTAAGACTCTTCCTAGGGAAGCTCAAATCCAAGTGGAGTGGCCCGTACCAAGTTGTTAAAGTGCTACCTTTCGGAGCACTTGATTTAAAAAATAGCAATGGGATAGTCTTTCGAGTTAACAACCAATGTTGCAAAATTTACATTGGAGGGGGTGACATTAATCGAGATGCGGAGGTGCAATTGACTTATGTGTCATCCAATGTTTGAATATTAGAACCAAAGAAAGGCTCTTTTACCTGCAGAGAATAAAGAACAGGATATTTTGCGTTAATTATCTTTATTTAGTTAGTGTCTTAGTTTTGAGGAAGATCCCGATTGACATATGTCTCATCATTCTCCGTCGAGCACAAGAGACCTTGAGAATTGAGAGACGAGAAGAAAATTTCTTAAGACACTCTAGATAAAATTTGATTAGTGATTTCAAGAGGAGGATGAAGAGATTTGAATTTTGTCCAAGGTGCGGAAAATTAGAGCATGACAGAGACTGTAGCAAAAATAGCACTAACTCGCCAAATGAGCATACCGTGCTACTACGTTGCGATCCTATTAGACTTAAAGTTGAAAAGGTTGCACGAAAAGGTAGTTCGTCATGGTTTGCCATTCGTGAGTTGTGTGAATTGCGAACGTCCAAGTTGCACCTTTGACCCATGCTGATGGGGCGTCTGGTTTTCAAGCTTTCCAAGAACGCAGCGTACATAAAAGCCAAAAAAATTAGATTAGCATAGTTATTTCTTATATTAGGTATATTAGTTAGAGTAATTTTAGTTTAATTATATAGATTTTGAGTATTGTACAAATATGGCGCGCGCCAAAGTATATGGCAGATGCTATGTCTCTCGTGTCGAAGAAACCTAGCGCACGCTACTGAAGCTGGCGCACACCAGAAATGGTAGAAAGGAAGAAGTTGGCGCATGCCAATGGACTTGGCGCATGCCAGGTTCGGGCAGATTCAAATATAAAAAGCCACAGGCGTGCGCCATTTCTCATAAAAACACAATACCCATTCTTCCTCTCCACCTTAAATCGAAAAGCCAATATTGTCCAACCCTTACCAACTATTTAGCAAGATTACCCAACTCCAAAAATAACATATAACACGGCAGAAGCTGTAGATTCAAGGCAAGGAGGACGAGGAGACCGAAGGAAGCGAATTAGAAACCCTTTGCCTACACCACCGCCTTTGCTACTTCAAAACATCCATGAACGCTATGGCGCTCCCTTTGCAATCTTCAATGATTGGGAGGGAGAGAGGTATCAAAGATTCTCTCAACTCACTGCCCTTAGTCATTTTACGATAGAATGGAATAACATGCAAATACTAGGGGTAGATAGACAATTACGTTTAGCTTTTAGGAAACTAGGCTAGAGATACTTTGAGAGGAGAGAGATATTGGCTAGGCAAGAATTAGTGTTGGAGTTTTATTGCACATTGTAGGTATCGTCTAACAGACAATCATTTACTGTACATATTTTTGACACTAATTTTTGCATGAATGAGGAAGAATTTAACGACCTCTTTAGCCTTAAGGCTGGAGCGGGTTTGTTAGATTTCTCACCCACTAGTTTAGCTCATCGAGCATGGCATGAGATTACTGGCTTTGAGAGATACGAGTCCGGGAAGGCACTCAACGCACTGATTAGAGAACCATATTTGGGTATCCTTCACCGCCCTTATGACTTTGACCATTAGTGGACAATGGGAAGAGTCTAAAGTGTTCAGATCTCAGCTATATGCCATAGATTGCCTGTGCCACGACATACCATTTAGCACCTATGCTATGGTGATCGACTGCTTTGCGAGATCGATTAGTGATAGGGAGCCTAGGTATCTGTACTTAGGTCATATTATATCCCGCATTATGCGTCATCATTTTTTTGAGCAGTTCACAGATTTTTATGGCACGATTGTAGAGCCAGTTACCCTAGGCATCGACAAGCTCCATATAAGAAAGCTGATCAAGAAGACAATGGTCGATGGAGTTGAGCTTGTCGAATACAAGCCTTAGGAAGAGAGAGAGGCAGAGCAGAAGCACCTCAGGGCACCAGGAAGGGTGCTAGATCAAAGAGAGGATCAGCAGGAGTAGGCAGACCCGAGCCACCAGTACTAGGCCCAGTATGACGATACAGGGCCGAGTCATCAGGCGCCTAACGCTCCTTCTGATATACAATTTCTATGCCACCAGCTAGCTACGATACAGGCTGAGATAGGAGCCATGAGAGATGAGCAGAGGGCGTACTACGCCGAATCCAGAGCTCACATAGCTTACCAGCGAGAGTATATGGAGTAGCAGCGAGCGCACGCTGAATGGATGCGCAACTGGGTAGATAACTTCGGGAGTGGCTTTGATTTGTCATCACTTCCACCACCACCTCCTCCAGCTTCAGACGATTGACAGGGAGCTCCTATTTCCCTAACTTTGTTTTATTTGTTCACTTATTTAGTTTGTTTGTTTATTTTATTTATTTTGACTCTGTTTTTGAATTTGTGTGTTTGTAACTTATTTAATGATTGTGTTATGCTATTGTACGGTGATCCTATTATGCTTAAAGCCGAAAAGGTCACAAGAAGGTACTCTACATAACAAGTCATTAGTGAGTTAACGTTGTTGTATGCTTGTTTGTTTAGATGTTTATTAGTATCTTAGACACACTAAGGACAATGTGTCGTTCAAGTGTGGGGGAGGGTTTCTTCTAGGAATCTTTGTTGTAGGTTGTTTAGTATGTTAGTCTGTTAGTACGTGTTGTTTAGGTTTAGACTTGGCATAAATTTTTCATATAGGTTATTTAGTATGTTAGTCTATTAGTACGTGTTATTTAGGTTTAGACTTAGCGTGAATTTTTCAAAAATTTGATCCCTCTCAAAAAATTTTAAATTGTGTTAGAATTTTATTATTTTCTGAATTGGGAATTTAATTCGAGCATAAAGCCTAAGAATTGGTAGAAATCTCGCACTCTGTTGTTTAGATTAGTGGTTTCACTATGTAGACTAGACTAGAGGGTTGACGAGTGTACCTTGTGAGTATTTGAGCCGAAGGAAGAGACATCCGTCTCTATATTTTTTATGAGGTGCATACTTAGTCAGTTGATCGAGGTATCCTACTAGTACTTATCATAGTCTAGGTTATGTGGGAGTTAGTGAGTAGACGGGGGCATTCTTTGACATTAAGCTTAGAGCCTTAGAGACAAAATCCCATATATATATCCGTTGTTTAAACCCATTGAGCCGAGCTTTTTCTTGATCTTAGATTAGGAAGCCAGTTACAAACCATATATCATCTATTTTCCTTACCCTTGATCATCCGATTCGAGGAATTATATGTATGAATGTGTATTGGGTTTAGTTGGTAGCTTGGGTTTGATTTGGTTTACTTTTATCGGGATGATGTAGCTATGGCCATGTTAGAAGCCGAGTTTTTACCTAGAACGTGCTAAGTTTGTATAGTTGTATTAGTTTGTGAATGTTGCATATATTTAAAAAAAGAGAGAAAAGAAAAAGAAAAAGAAGCAAAAAAAGAATGTGAAGTTCAATAAGGCATGTTTCTAGGAGTAATTCGTGCTTCTTGGTCTTAGGACGTTGGGATATTTGGGGAGTGTGTTTATTGTTTTTATATATGTGAGGATGCTTAGATTAGATGAGTGATTAGTTGCATATATGACATATCCTCAGATTGGGTGGTTTAGCCACTATCCACATATTATACCTCACCTTAACCTTAAGCCCCATTACAACCCGATGAAAAGACCTCCCAATCATTAGCAACCATTGTGACTTTTAGATAGCGTTGAGTACGACGTAGGATGCTTTGAGTATATTGACATGTATGCGAGTGATAGGAAGTTGACCATACAGATTATATGAGTGAAACACTTGTTTACCCTTGTGAGGTCAACCTTCTAGTATCTTTTACATAGAGTTAACACTTGTTTAAATAATTGAGTACTAAGATGCCTACTAGTTTGTTGTGCTTTGTGTTTTGGATTGATGAACTAACTTAGTTTATGATTTTATTCTGATACGAGCTGATGTTTTTGAGGGGATTTAAGTATAGATTTATTCATGCCATGTCTTTTCCTTGTCTAGTGTTTGTTTGTTTGTTTATATTTGATTTTCGTTTAGGTTGTCCGCATTTTGAGTTTTACTTGGGGACAAGCAATGATTCAAGTGTGGGGGTATGATGAGTGTCAAAAACACTCATTATGCTTGTCATTTTAGTATATCGTTCTTAGTGTTTTAGGTTAATTTAGTCTTGTTTTAGTTGTCTTAGTGTTAGTTTTCATTCATTGTGTGTTTATGCTTAGTTTATCATTTTTTATTAAGTTTGTTTGATTTTATGAGCATATTCGAGGAGAAGTGGAGGATGATCAAGCGCACACGCGAAGCCATGGACGAAAGGGAGGACGCAAAGCTAAGGAAGGCAAAGCACGGACATTTGGCGCACGCCAGCATACATGGCGCGCGCCAGGTTATCGTTATCTAAATGACAGAACACTCAGATGACCATTTCACTCAGAGAAGCAAAATTGTGAAGGTTGGCACATGCTAGGTGGACATAGCGCACGCCAGACCAGATGGGCAGAAGTGAAATAAAGCTTAGTGTTGGCCAAACAAATTGAAAGACTTGACTAAGGCGGTTTAGGCTTTGTGAAGGCAAGGTGACAAAGTTGGCAGCCACTTTTTAGATATTTTAGGTTGTCCAAATTGTTAGATAAGTTAGATTAGATATTTAGTTTACTATTCCTTAAGTTAGTTAGTATATTAGGTAGTTTTTGGTCTAAAAATAAAGGTGGCTCATGTGGCTCATTTGGTTCACATTGTTGACCTAAGTGAGAGTATGCCACCAACAAGATGTAAATTTTAGCTAGAAGAACGTGGACTTGAAGAGTGGAGCTTGGAACCTTAATAAGTTTCCATTCCTTTCTCTCTTGTTTATGTTTATGTTTATATATATTAGTATGTTTGAGTAAATACTTGAGTGTGGTGCCTTATTACCTTTATTGTAGCCATTGTATGAGGTGTGTATGTTCATGTATGTGTTCTTATCAAGGTGCTTGATCCTATTGCTTAGACTTGCTTGATCACCAAGCCTTTGTAGCTAGTCAAAACTTGAGACTGGAAGGGTATAGAATTGATAGAGAGGTTGGTTTGATGATTAGTACTCTTGCTAGGAGAGAAATCTCTTCGGTGACCTACTGATTGTTCTTTGACTGGAGCTTATAATTGATGCTTAGCTAAGTTTAGTTGGTTGGTGGGGTCGAAAGAACATATCCGATCCTCTAAGCTTAGTTAAGTAGCAATTTAGACTCATCACACACGAAAGTGTGGTTGAGGATGCCTTCGATTCACTCAAACGACATCGCTTACACTAAAAACCCTCTAAAACTTATGGTTATGTTTCTGGTTTAGGTGCCATGCTCATTTTTAGTATTTGTGTTGTTTATATTCTGTTTTATAACATATCTATCTTTGTTTTAGAACTTGTTAGCTTTTTAACTTATGCTTTTGTGTTTAGATCACTTGTTCAAACAACCAAACTTCATAATCTGATCCTAGTCAAGTACGTAAACTCTAGAGTAGGCCTAAAACCTCAATCTTTGTGGATCGACAACCTTACTTACTCTTATTACAAATTCACCGCAACTCAACTGCTGATTATTGGCGTACGCCAGCCTCACTTAGCGCATGCCAGCTTAGTCGTAACAAAGAAAAGGGCACGCCAAGAGCGTTGGCGTGTGCCAGAGTTCGATCTTGGTCATTGTTGGTGCATGCCAGTGAAAGTTGGCGCATGCCAGGAATATCGAGAAACCACTGATCATCCATTAATCGAGCAAAATCAAGTGAGAACGTTCACATAGAAAAGAAAAACAAACCCGTCAACCTTTAACAAAGAAATTAGCAGTCTAGTCATGTGTGGTGAATCGTGAACATCAGTTGTCGGGGGCACAATAGCTCGAGAGTCTGGGCAGTCACTCTTCTTATGCCCCGTCTTCCCACAACCAAAGCAAGCTCCAGTATTCCATCTGCATTCTTGATCAGTGTGTGGCACATTGCATCTCCTACACCAAGAGTTTCGAGCCAAGGTATTATTACTTGCCGACTCATATGGCTTCTTGGTCTGTCAAGTCCCATGCGAGTTTGGAAGTGCCTTCCTCTTTAGAGCTTCTTTTGTTATCTTATTCTTATTTTAATTAAGCTCTACCATAATAGCTTTTTCTAGGATTTCAGCATAGGTCTTCAATATGAAGGGTACAATATGATACCTCACCTCTTCCGATAAGCCTTCCTCAAATTTGCGTGCCCAGATCTCTTCATCCATAGCCGACGATGACATAAATGTAACGAGTCGAGTAAACTCTCGATCATATTGCCTGACAGACATGTTACCTTGTACCAGTTGTTCAAACTCTCTCACTTTCTTCCTTTTTAAGGAGGATGGAATATAGTGATCACGGGACTCCTTAAGGAAGGTTTGCCAGGTGTGTTTCTTCTCAGCATGGATTCTTTTCTAAGTATCCCACCATCTTTTAGCATTACCACTCAACATATAGGAAGCGAAAGGTACCTTATCCTCCTCATCTATTCGAGCTATTTCAAATGACTTTTCTATTTCCTTGATCCATTCTTCAACTTCCACCGGATCTTCTAGTCCGAGAAAAGTAGGTGGCTTAGTCTTTTGAAACCCTTCCATATGTGTAGGTGCTCGTAGTTGTTGGCCCAAAATAGCAGCAATATTGGCATTAGCCTCTGCTTGTTGTTGAGCCTGAAGCTGTTGTGCCGATGCTTGTTGTTGTTGCATATTTGTCAAGTTTGAAATTAACTACACAACCCCCCCAACCCCAATATCCGTCCCTAAAATTAGAGGTAGAGATGGCACTGGTGGGGGTGGAGGAAGGACCTCTTGAGTTGCAGGTGATACCTCCTGAGTCAAAGGGGTGGAAACATTCTCCTACGTTTCCGATTCCACCACTGTTATCTCAGTCGAAATCTTATCCTTATCCGTCGCCATGGCCTGAACAAGCTCATCCTGAATTAATGTTCTTTCCGATCCAAAAGGAAACATCCTAAAATTCACCTAAATAGCAGAAGGAACAAAGTCTAGAACATGATTAACCAGATTCACTTACCCAAATACGTCCAAACAGAGGCTCATCTTGGATAATCACGCGTTCGGGGCCTATTCTCTTTTCCTTTCTCTTTTGTGCGAAAGAAATTGGAAAACAGATTTGTTGTTGGCGAAAATTATTTTCTTTTTCGCTGAAGAGTTTTCAGTGGACTCGGAACCCGTTCTGGATTTGACTCCAACACTTTCTGCGATGGTTTCGGTCTCACAGAAACAGAAAAAAAAAAACCCCTGCTTGGTAAACAAGCTGGTGAAGAGGCATTGGGTTGGGCCGACAGTGGGCTTCACTTTTAGCCTTCCTTGAGTAAGGGCGTTTTACAAATTCGGTTTTTGTTTGTTTTATTATTTATTATTATTATTATTTTTTTTATCAAGGTCCTAAAATTACGTATGTATATGTTCTGTAGGTAATTAAATTAAAGTATTTTATGACTATTGTTCTTTAATTACAATAAATTTTGACAGAAATAAATTCTTATGATTAACCATTCATGTCGATATCAACAATATCAACATTACTTATTTAGGCATATATGAACGTATTAAGAATTCGCTATGATACCACTTAAGTTGTCACGACCAGTAATTTAGAAGTAACAACTACCGCGTGATATCCATCACGCAAGGCCAAATATAACTTTTAGTAAAAGGGTAAGAGAATACCATTTCTGAAACCAAGAGAATAAAATAATATATTGAAGTCTGCGTTAATACAACGCATTATTACATCGTTCGGAAATAACAACAAAAATAACTTGACAAATGCTCACAATCATTGACCCTACAATCTCAAGATAGCTAGTAAATAAATTCTGAAAAGAATGCTCATCAATTTATTAATTCTCAAGACTTCCTCTTGAACTCTGTTTTGTTATTCCTGAAAAACCACATTGCGAATTTAGTGAGATCGCTACTCAATAAATTGACCGCACTTCCAACCCGAGACCAGGTCCAAGTAAGTTTCACAATCCTTCGAAGATAATTTCAGATACAGGTATCATTACAACTTCACTTCACGATCAACACAATTAATGCATCCAATCAAGACCTAAAAATAAAACATAACCAATCAAATACAATAGAAAGACAGGAACTCCGGAGATCCTCCTAATGAGGTTATGTCATTGTTTCTTTCACTCCGAATGACAGGGTCCTGATGTGTAACCTTCGCCATTATCGGGACCATCATATCACCCTCAATGGTAGGGTCCTGGCGTATTAACCCCGCCATTACAGGGTCCAGACCTATTAATAACCTCAATAGGACCTACATGTTTCAGACAGAATCGGCCAAACCTCCAATCATACTATCTCCTCTGAGCAAAACAGAACCAATATAATCATAAATACTCCTCTAAGCATAACAAAACCGACACAATCATACCATTCTCAATTCTTATAACCGCATAAAATAACTAACAATGAAATCATTAACTGCATGAATCACAATCAACCAACAATTACAGTAGAACCAAGAATTATTACACAGAACCAACAGATTAACTCATAGAACATTAGAATCAATTCATTAAATAATCGATTACTTAGCAGTAGTACACGACCAAAACCATAAACAATGCACAATAGAACCAGTATATCATCATCGCACAATTCAGTAAATAACAACCAAAGCAGTATAATCAAGAAAATAAGATCTTTTAATTACTTGACCCAAACGTAAATTCAATTCAAATTAAAAGCATCTTGAATTGGAATTACGAACAACTTACAGAAATCTTGATTTCGCTTCTTAAACCAATAGATCTTTTTTGTCTCTTAAAGCCTCCTCTCTCATCCCTTCCTCTTGTCGTTCAGCCTCCTGTTCCGAATGATCAACGTTTTCCTCTAAATAAATTATTTTAGAGGGCAATATGAGAGAGATGAAGTGGAAGAGCTTTTTGGAAATCATTGTCTAAACCCTTCTCCTTAGCACACTAACTTCTAGCCTGTAAGCACACTAACTTCTAACCTGTAAATGTACAACGTGGGATCCTAAAAAGGCGGGTGAAAACTTAACTAACTTGTATGATGATTATTACCTGACATTATCAATCTATACTTCCTATTAACGTGGAAAAATGTTAAATAAAATAACTGTAAGTTTCTACTATTTAGTTATAAACAGATTACTATTTACTCCCATTCTAATCTTTTCATGCTCCTGAAATTCATGGATTTTACAAGAAGGGAAGAGGAAGAGGAAGAGGAAGGAGGGAGGAGGAAGGAGGAAGGAAGAGAGAGAGTTTTGTTTAGTATAAGGGTATAATTGTCATTTCTCATACCTCCTCATCGGAGAAATGCTCTAGTTCTGGCAAGAGGGGGAAATCGTATAATTTTGCCAAACTAAGAGGGATTTTTAATTAGTTTGCGAGATACAGGGGGGAAATTGTCTATTTGTCTAAACTAGAGGGTGCCAGATGTAATTTATCCTTAATATTAAATAATTAAATTAAAGTACTTTGGTACATGTAAGGACTTATTACTTAAATCTTCGTCTCTCAACCGATCCAATTTGCTTTGATAGACCGCTACGAGAATACACTTCTTCAAGATACGCTGATTTACCTCTTTGGACCATGTATAAAAAACATGTATAAATATTAATATAAACAATAAACAAATAAAAAACAAGTATATGTGTGTGATTAAGAATATATTATTACCTTATGCCTAAAGCCTGATGATATTCTTGGGCCACTGGGTTCTTCAGGAGAAACCAAAGTAGGACGATCCTCTCGGCAGCCTACATAGTAAGGAGTGCAAAATCTCCGGAGATAACACATGCAGTACGGCTGGTGACCTTGCACAACTGGTGATAAAGATGTGCCAGACATGCGCTACCCCAGATATATGATGCTATTGAATCAAAATCCAATATCATCGGTAACCAACACGAGTTGACCCTTGACTCGGTTGTCTCTGGAAATAGGATACAACTTTATGAGCCGCAAGATGCTCGCCCAGACATACTGATGAACGTCGTCAACATCATCAGCTAACTTGACAGGATCGTATAGCTCCTCCAACCATCTCAACTGAATGGCATTGCCGAGCGCACCCCCAGGTGTAGACTTTGGGTTCCTACCGAAGTACGTCACACACATCTCCAGCATATCAGTAGGTGTTTGGTGACTCATCAATGGGATGCCGTCAATCGAAAGTCTGTATAGTACAACCACGTCCTGGAGTGTAATCGTCATCTCTTCTACGAGCATGTGGAAGGTATGCGTCTCTGGTCGCCACCACTCTACTAAAGCTATGATCATAGCTGCCTCGATAGGGACATCCCAAAAGCCCACTGCCTTCATATACCCGATGAATGCAGCGTTCTCCACTAGCTTCTGCTTCCAAGTACGGCGATAGATCTTGAGTGAGGCCTCCATATCAAAATCATCAGTGCCACCTGAAATCTCCGCATTCCAGATGACCTGTGACCGATGCACCTCTTGGTGCTTCAAAAAGCTCCGATCACTAGGACCTCCATCACCGAAAATATCTTCGTGCTGCTGTGATGCCATACCTGAATAATATATTAAAAAATAAACATAATTAATTAACATAACACATAAAAACTAATAAACTACAAAGTACACACCATATATATTACATAACCTAAAGCCTAAACCGAAACTATACTAAAATTAATATTACTAAATTACATGGAAATTTAAGAATCTATCACTTGTTCAAGAAGACAATCAAATTCAATAAAAATAATCAATTTCACATAAAAAATTCATATTCACGTTCAATAACTCAAATCCACATTCAAGAAATTAATTCCATATTTACAAATTCAATTTTACATTCAATAATTAATTCAAATTAACATTTTCAATAAATCAAATTCACATTTCAAGAAATCAAATCCACACTTAAGAATTCAAATCCACTTTCAAAAATTTAATTCCACATACAAATTTAAATGGGAAAATTAGGCTAAGGTCCTTGTATTTTGGGAATTCAACTGATTTAGTCCCTGTTGTTTAAAAACTATTCTTTGAATCCCTACTATGCAAAATAACCAATTTTTTTTGTCCCTAAAAATCAACATAAATTTTTTTAGGGTAAATTACATCTGGCCCCCTCGGATTTGGAGTATTTAACGCTCGCCCCCTGCTTTTCTAAAATCGATTAAAAAACCCTTCTTGTATGGCAAAATTGTACGAATCAGCCCCTCATGCCAGAATCGGAGATTTTCTCCGGCGAGGGGACACGGGAAATGACTATTATACCATTCTATTAAAAAACTTAAAAAAATAAAAAAAATCTCATCCTCTTCCTCCTCTTCCTCTTTTCTCCTCTCCTCCTCCTCCTTCTTCTCTTCCTCCCTCCTTCTAAAACCTCAAAGATGGGAGCTTCTCATAGCCGAGAAGGCCATGAGACCCAATACGACGTCGTCCAAAGTCCGTACACTCCTCTAATCGCGAGGAAAGAAACTGCCGCCACCACCATTACTCACTCCGTCATCCTCCTCCTTCTCGTGACGAACCCTCGACAAGAACGATGAAAAGCTCAAGTCTTTTCCGAATCCCAAATTAACGACACGGAAAGAAAACCACCAATTGCCAAGCCCCTAATTCCAAATCTTATCAATCGTCCCCTTCCCCTTGGATCAAATCGAAGCCCAACAGATAGTGAAGGGTTGCTGCATTTCAGTCCAATTTCTAATCACAGCCTTTCCCCAATAATAACAACGGCCAATTAACACCCAAAGTCAATAAATAAATAAATAAATTAATTAGGGCTGATCGGTGAGAATGTCCGTCGTTGTCCACTGAGAAATGAGCCCATTGAGAACCATTGCCATGACAGAGAAGGAATTCAAGTTCTGGTTTTGACCTAGTTGAGAACTAGACCAGTTAAAGAAACCCAGAAGCCGAGACAAGTCATTAACCCGCTGGGCCTGGTCCTTGAGCACCGATTGGACCACGCCAGGGGTCAGCTTGGCCTTCACCAGAGGGGAAGATTGGAGAAGGGGAAGCCAGGCATCGATGGGAACTTCAAGAAGTGGAAGTTCAAGGAGCGGAAGCATCGAAATTTGGAGTTAGAAGCGAAAGCATCGATGGGAGCA
This sequence comes from Hypericum perforatum, assembly GCA_012979155.1. NCBI lineage: Eukaryota > Viridiplantae > Streptophyta > Magnoliopsida > Malpighiales > Hypericaceae > Hypericum > Hypericum perforatum. Next base: position 33,352 of record SOPF01020128.1, read on the forward strand.
TCGACGGGATGTTGCCGAAATTTGGAGCTTCAAGAAGCGAAAGCATCGATGGGAACTTTTCACCATCAAGTTTATCTCTCCTTTTTTTCTGATTTGTTTTGTTTTAATTAAGGGAAGTTTTTTTTAGTTTTTTAATAGAAGGGTATAATAGTCATTTTCCGTGTCCCCTCGCCGGAGAAAATCTCCGATTCCGGCATGAGGGGCTGATTCGTACAATTTCGCCATACAGGAAGGCTTTTTTAATCGATTTTAGAAAAGCAGGGGGGCGAGCGTTAAATACCCCAAACCCGAGGGGGGGCCAGATGTAATTTACCCATTTTTTTATTACCATTATACCATTCGTTTGAAAAATTGACCCAAATCTAAATAAATCAAACCAAATAAATCAAACCAAACCAATTAAAACCAACCCAAACCAAATAAAACCATACCTAAATAAAATACTCTAACCGACCTCCCACTTCGGCGACAGTCGCCCCATTTCCATCTATTTCCGTTTTCTTCAAGTTCAATTCCATTTCTAATTAAATATTTTGAACTCGTTGCCATTTTCAAACAGAGACAGTAAATGCTACTAGGCTTTTAACGAGTGAGGAGCCATTTCTCCGCTCTGCTTAATTTCGATTCCCAGAAATAGAATTAACCTAATTGTAGTGTGTTTAGGGTTTCCATTTTGCAGGTGTTCGTGTCGCCATTTCGTCGAGAAGGAGGAGAATTGAGGTTTTAGGTTATGGGTTACAGCTTGAAAGAGGAGGCCGGTGGTGGACGAGAGGTACACAAAGCCGTCGGGTTCGAGAGCAATGGTGTTCAGGAATAATAGTGACGTCGGGTTCGGGAGTGATGGTGTTCAGGAATGACGGTGGCGTCGGGTTTGGGTTCGGGAGCGATGGTGTTCGGGAACGATAGTGACATCGGGTTCGGGAGCGAAGATGGGTTTAATTAGTTTTAGATGGGTTTGGTTGGGTTGGGTTTGATTTATTTGGATTTGATTTGGGTCAATTTTTCAAGCAAGGGTAAAATGGTCATAAAAAAATTGTGTTGATTTTCAGGGACTAAAAAGTTTGGTTATTTTGCATAGTAGGGATTCATAGAGTAGTTTTTAAACAGTAGGGACTAAATCGGTTGAATCTCCAAAGTACAGGGGGCTTTAGTCTAATTTTCCCAATTTAAATTCCACATACAAATTTCAATTCCACATACTCAATCAAAATTAAGAATCGATTCTAATTCCAATTCCAATTCACAATCACCAATTCCAATTCACAATTCACAATCACATTTCAATCACATGAATAATTCACAAATCAAGAATTCAATTCCAATTCACAATCACATTTCAATCACATTCCAATTCACAAATCAATTCCAATTCCATTTAACAATTCAATTCACAAACCAATTCGATTCATTTCAATCATCTACGGTACCTATATGGGGAGGAGGAGGACGGGGCACGGTGGCTGGCTGCAGTGGCTGGGCGCGGTGGAGGAGGAGGCTCAGGGTCGGGGTCCGATTTTTTGTATGTTAGGGTTTGGGATGATGACCGTGATTTTATCTCATGTCGGGCTTTAAAAAGTTAGATAACCGATACACGGGATAAAATCCCGTGTATTGGTTCAGTACACGGGATTTTATCCTGTTTAAACCAATACACGAGATTTTAGCCCGTGTACTGAAAACGGTATAAAATCCCGTGTATTGGTATACACGGGGTAAAATCCCGTGTACTGGTTCAGTACACGAAATTTTATCAAAACAGTCCAATGTGGACACTTGTTTCATAATTTTGGTTTTTGGGTACCAAAATGATAAATTTGCATGAATAGTAACACCATTTAAAAAAATCCTAAATATTTTTAAAATACAGCACATGCTAGCAAATTTTTTATTTGATAATTAAATTGTTTTATTTCGGAAATTAATTTTGTTGCTCTGTCGCTTTTGACTAAACATAAATTAACCGGTATGACATCATTGAATCCTCAATTTATCTCAATCCTTAAAAAATCAAATCGTCTCTCCTCTCCCCTCGAGTGGCACTTTCGTTATG
>SOPF01020131.1:0-21891 GCA_012979155.1 Hypericum perforatum
TGAGTGAATTACATTGAGAGCAAACACGTAAGGGAGTGCACTTGTGATGCCATATTTTAACTAACTAATTTTCTTTCTTGCAGCACTATGTCTCAAGGAAACGAAGAAGATAGACAACGTACCTTGGCTGATGTGGACCTTAGAGTCTATACGGAGGCATTGATAGGGAGGTTTTAGCGTGTCATGCGAGAGGAACTTGGACCATTGCAAGTACGTTTGGAGGCAGTGGAGGGTGCACGCACTACGCAACCACCAAAAAGAGGAGTGCAAGCACCTCGGAGGTTGGCGCCTCGGGAAGATATGCTTGAAGAGGAAGTCCATGCACCTAGGAGGAGGGCTCCTCTAGGAGGCTCAAGTGGAGAAGAATCTGATTGTGAAGAGGATGCAAGATCCGTACGGAACTATAGGAGGTCGAGAGTTGAGCATCATCCAAGGGAAGCTAGAGAAGCAAGGCCAAAGAGAGAAGATAACATGGGAAGTATCAAACTCAAGATACCTACCTTTGCTGGTCGTGCTGATCCGGAAGCTTACTTAGAGTGGGAAAAGAAGATTGAGTTTGTATTTGAATGCTATGAACACTCCGAAGCAAGAAAGGTAAAACTTGCCATAACCGAGTTCACTGATTATGCTATAACTTGGTGGGATCAACTTGTGACGAGCAGGAGGCGCAATAGAGAGCAACCTATAGCCACTTAGGAGGAGATGAAGGTCGTGATGAGAAAAAGATTTGTTCCAAGTCAGTACTATAGAGAGCTTTACAAGAAGTTGCAAGGCATGAGGCAAGGAAGTATGAGTGTGGAGGAGTATTACAAACAGATGGAGATGGCCATGATACGAGCTGATATAGAGGAAGATAGAGAAGTCACAATGGCAAGGTTCTTGAATAGACTCAATCCTGATATTCACGACAAAGTTGAGTTGCAACATTATGTGGAGTTGGAAGAACTAGTGCATATGGCAACAAAGGTTGAAAGACAACTCAAGAGAGGAGGAAGAGAAGCAAGAGCTACATTTGGTTCTACTTGGAAGTCAAGTTATCCAAAGAAGTTTGACAAACCACAAGCACCCAAAGTAGAGCAAAGAGGTGAGGGTTCACAAGCCAATACTCAAAAGAAGGTGGAAGTCACTCCAACCAGAAATCGAGACATCAAATGCTTCAAGTGTCAAGGAAGAGGACATATTTCAAGTCAATGTCCTAACAAGCAAGCAATGGTGATTAGAGAAAGTGGAGAGATTGAAACTGAAGAGGAAGATTCGGAGCATGAGAGCTTGCCATCATTAGAGGATGTATCCGAGGAGGAGTATGTAGCTACTGAAAAACTTACTCTTGTAAGTAGGAGAGCATTGAACACCCAAGTGAAAGAAGAAGCTGATGTTGCTCAAAGAGAGAATATCTTTCATACAAGGTGTTATGTGCAAGACAAGGTGTGTAGTGTCATTATAGATGGAGGAAGTTGTGCAAACGTTGCAAGCACTACCATAAGTTAGGGCTACTTACTGAAAAGCACCCTAAACCCTACAAACTACAATGGCTGAATGATAGTGGAGAAGTACGAGTGATGAAGCAAGTTTTGGTGACGTTCTGCATTGGCAATTACGAAGATGAAGTGAAGTGTGACGTGGTACCAATGCAAGCTGGTCATCTTTTGCTCGGGAGGCCGTGGCAGTTTGATAGGAAAGTACATCACAATGGCTACACCAACAAGTACACTTTTATGCTCAAGAAGAGAGTGATCACGTTGGCACCTTTATCACCATCACAAGTTTGTGAGGATCAAAAGATATTGCAACTAGAGAGTGATGAGAAAAGAGAGCGTGACAAGAAAAAGAAAGATGAGAGGAGAGAAGAAGCTAAAAAACAGAAATCAAAAACGGCCAAAAGAGAGGAAACAAAAGAGAGATCAAAAGAAGCCAGAAAAACAGAAGTAAGAACGGCCATTGAGAGAAAATCCGAGGAGTGGAAAAGAAGTTACTATGTGAGAGCAAGTGAGCTTAAACAAGCATGTTTTGAAAAGAAGTCAATGATCTTACTTCGGTATAGGGAGACACTTTTAGCTACTAACGAGCTTGACCCACTATTGCCAAGCATGGTTAAATCTCTTTTGCAGGATTATGAAGATGTGTTCCCCAATGAGTTACCAACAGGTTTGCCACCTATAAGGAGAATTGAGCATCAAATTGATTTTATTCCGGGAGCAACAATTCCAAATCGTCCAGCATATAGGAGCAACTCGGAGGAGACAAAAGAACTTGATAGGCAAGTGAACGAGCTTTTGGAGAAAGGGTACGTAAGAGAAAGCATGAGTCCATGTGCTGTTCCAGTCCTACTTGTGCTAAAGAAGGATGGATCATGGAGGATGTGTATTGATTGCCGAGCCGTCAACAACATCACGGTAAAATATCGTCACCCTATCCCTCATTTAGATGACATGTTAGATGAGTTGCATGGTTCTTGCATATTTTCAAAGATTGATTTGAAGAGTGGTTATCATCAAATTCGCATGAAAGAAGGTGATGAGTGGAAAACAGTGTTTAAAACAAAGTATGGTTTGTATCAATGGATGGTTATGCCTTTTGGTTTATCTAATGCACCTAGCACATTCATGCGCCTTATGAATCATGTTTTACGTCTATTCATTGGCAAGTTTGTGGTTATCTACTTTGATGATATACTCATTTATAGCAAGAGCATTGAAGAGCATGTTGATCATTTGAAGTGTGTTTTAGATGCATTACGTGAGGATCAGTTGTATGCCAACCTAAAGAAGTGCACCTTTTGCACGGATAAGCTTGTATTCTTGGGTTTTGTCGTTAGTACTAAGGGAATACAGGTTGATGAGGAAAAGATAAAGGCAATACAAGAGTGGCCAAGTCCCATGAATGTTGCAAATGTCCAAAGTTTCCATGGACTTGCTAGCTTTTACCGAAGGTTTGTGAAAGACTTTAGCACTATAGCCGCACCCCTCACTGAGGTGATCAAGAAAACTGTTGGATTCAGTTGGGGAGAAGCTCAAGAAAGGGCGTTCCAAACGCTAAAAGGGAAGTTGACTAACGCCCCTTTACTAGCTTTACCTGATTTTTCTAAAACGTTTGAAGTTGAATGTGATGCATCTGGTGTAGGAATTAGAGCTGTACTCATGCAAGAGGGACGTCCAATTACTTACTTCAGTAAGAAGTTAAGTGGCGCCACCCTAAACTATCCAACTTATGACAAGGAGTTATATGCATTGATTCGGACGTTGGAGATGTGGCAGCACTACTTGTGGCCCAAGGAGTTCGTGATTCACACTGATCATGAATTATTGAAGCACTTGAAAGGGCAACAAAAACTGAATAAGAGGCATGCACGATGGGTGGAGTTCATAGAAACCTTTCCTTATGTCATTCGTTACAAGAAAGGTAAGGAAAACATAGTGGCTGATGCACTATCACGGAGGTATGCCTTGATCTCAACTCTTGATGCTAAACTGATTGGTTTTGAACATATTAAAGAGTTGTATGTTGAAGACACTGACTTTGGTGACCTATTCCGAGCCACGGAAAAATGTGCAAGTGGAAAGTTCTTTCGGAATGAAGGTTATCTATTTTGTGCAAACAAACTTTGTGTGCCTAATTGCTCTATGCGAGAGTTGCTTATTCAGGAGGCACATGGAGGTGGATTGATGGGGCACTTTGGAATTGCAAAGACTTTGGCGATGCTACAAGATCACTTTTATTGGCCACACATGAAGAGAGACGTTGAAAGAGTTTGTGGACGATGCATTACTTGCAAGCAAGCCAAGTCAAAGGTAAAACCCCATGGTTTGTACACCCCTCTACCAATACCTAGTGAGCCTTGGATTGATATCTCTATGGATTTTGTGTTAGGGCTGCCTAGAACTAAACGTGGAAGAGATTCAATCTTTGTGGTGGTAGATAGGTTTTCTAAAATGGCACATTTCATTCCATGTCATAAAACTGATGATGCTTCTAATGTGACTGATTTGTTCTTTAGAGAGGTTGTTAGGTTGCATGGCATGCCTAGAACAATCATTTCTGATAGGGATGCAAAGTTCTTAAGTTATTTTTGGAAAACCTTGTGGTGCAAGTTAGGTACTAAGTTGTTATTCTCTACTACTTGTCATCCACAAACTGATGGTCAAACTGAGGTTGTTAATAGGACTTTGTCTACACTCTTAAGAGCACTCATTAAGCATAATATTAAGACTTGGGAAAATTGTTTGCCACATGTTGAATTTGCTTATAATAGATCAGTTCATTCTGCTACTTAATTCTCACCATTTGAACTTGTTTATGGTTTTAATCCTTTAACTCCATTGGATTTATCACCTCTACCCTTGAGTGAGCATGTTAACTTAGATGGCAAGAAGAAAGCAGAATTTGTCAAGCAATTGCATGAGAAAGCACGGCTGAATATTGAGAAAAGAACGGAGCATTATGCAAGGCAAGCCAACAAGGGGCGACACAAAGTTGTATTTGAGCCTGGAGATTGGGTTTGGTTGCATATGCGCAAGGAGAGATTTCCCTTGCAACGGCGTTCTAAGTTACTGCCTCGCGGAGATGGTCCTTTTCAAGTTCTTGAACGCATTAATGATAATGCTTACAAACTTGACCTGCCAGGTGAGTATAATGTTAGTGCATCCTTCAACGTTGCTGATTTAAGTCCTTTTGATGCAGGTGAAGATTTGAGGGCAAATCCTTTTCAAGAGAGGGGGAATGATGTGAGACCATCCAACAATGAGCAAGGAGCAATGCAAGTACCAGTTGGGCCGATTACAAGAGCAAGAGCCAAGAAGCTTCAAGCTGAACTCAATGGATTCATTCAAAGCTTTTGGACTCAAGTTGATGCAAATAAGCTCAAGGAGGACGTGTGCATGGCCCATGCAAAGCCCATGCACATTTTGGAAGCTGAATTGGAAGATATGCCCACTCCTAAAAAGTAGGGATGCTCATTCAGCCTTGTTTAGGACGTCTACTTCAAGGAGACTTCTACCTTATTTAGTCTTTCATTCTATTAAGGAGTTTTAGTTGAATAAGAGGTCAGAATCCCTTTGCTTTAGGAGCAAGAAATTCGACCAGATTAGGAGTTCTACTTTCAGCCGTTTGTTTGGCTATTTAGGAGAGTTTTACTTAGGAAATTTGGGGAACCCTAAGCCTATAAATAGGGCCCTATGTCGCATATTTTTATTCAGACCATTATTGATATTTATAACATTGCATTCGGCATGTTTAGAGAGAGTTGATACTCTTGTGTGTTCTTGCTTAAGGCTTGTGTGTCGTCTTAGCTTAGAACGTTTTTCTCACTTATCAAATGGACCATCCATCCCCGTTTGTGGCGTGATACGATTGTTTAGGTCAGGGTTTATACAATTCTTGCCGAGGGTTAGGTTAATTTCGTGCCTAGTTCTTGCGGGGTTTGTTGAGTTGTGATCTGAAGTTCATTCTAAAGTAGCATAGATCCGTATTCGTGAATCTTTCCGCTGAGATTCATATCAGATGTGTAATTAGATTTGCACTATCTAGTGTATTCTCCTTGTATATACTCTATTTTAGGGGAACACTTATGTATAATACATTGTGTACCTTTTTCTGAGTTTGTTTGTACTTTTGTTTGTGAAAGTTTGTAACAAATTTTGTACTTGTTACTTATGTAATAAGTTTTGTACTTATTGTATACTTGTCACGACCCAAATCCGGATCGCTGACACGGTGCTAAATCACGCTTCTCAAATCGAGGAGCTGTGGTCCAACCAGCCTCGGACATACGTACGTAAACCATAACCGGGGAAGCATAAGACCATAATATATATATATATACATCACAAATATTTTTACAAAATTATAAAGTCTAAACACAAGGTCCTACAATATGCATAACGAAGTGACTCATCTAAGATCACAAAAGGAGTACCATCCGAAGACTTCGAGAAACCCAGAAGAAGATGACAGTTTCATACGAAGAAAAACCAAACTCATTAGATGCTAAAGTAGAACTTCTAGTTCTCGTCACCTGTGGAGGAGGGGGTAAGTACTTGGAAGTACTTGGAAGATGATATTAAAACTAACCTATAATTAACTAACCAACCACATGCAAAGACTCAAAACCATGCATAGACAATTGGTACAAAATTAACATTTAGCACTTCACAAGTAATTCAATCGTAACCAAAGATGAATTCACAAATCAATAACAGACACGCTCCAACCCTAAAGAGGCATCGCGAACGCCATGTCATGGATGGACTTCAGATAGGTCTAGGATACCATATCTTATTGCGCTTTCATAATCAAACTCTGCCAGTCATATCATAATCGTACTAAATCCAATGTATCTCCAAAAATATGTTCACATATGCCAACATCCCCGGTTGGTCACGGGTAAACCTCATCATCCGCCATCTCACAAATCAACTCATATATATCATATGCCAGTTCATAATTATCAAAACTATAACCTCATAATCCCAAAAGACACATAATTTCCAAAACCATGAATAAACCAAAAATCATCAAAGCACACAAATCAAAGACTCTCATACACAATTCATCAAATCACAACATATTCATCATATCAAAGCATAAATACAAATTCATAACAAACAATGCTAGTCAACACAAAGGTTAGGGATAATATCCCCCTACCTTAAACCAAATTGTCCAAATGCTCCAAAAGATTTCCATGCTCCACTTCACGATTCTGATCAACTAAGCAAGAGAATAAACACCCTATCAACAATCATCCCTCAAGCACATGAGAAAGTCAAAATCAAACCTAAGTCCTTATTTATCAAACCCTCTCACTAAGTCTCCAAAACATGCATAATACTCCTTTAATCCATCATCAAAGCTTAGTTCAATATCAACCCTCCTAATAACACCTTAAATCTTATCTCAAACTTCAATATTCCAAAACCCCAAAGTGCTCAAATCCTTCCAAGCTTACACCTAATCCAAGATAAGCTCAAGCTCTATACGTATTTTCAATAAAACCAAGTCTAGAAATTACTTACCAAGCTTTAAATCTAAGGTAAAGCTTCTCCTCTTCTCTTCTCCTCTCTTCTCCATATTTTCCTCCTCTCTCTCTCTCTTTGTTTCAAATGGATGAGCACAATGAGAACCCACTCACAAAGCCTCCTAGATATTTAGCCCACACATACCATAAATGGAAAGTCTATCGTCAAGCTTATTCCACTTTGGTCCTCAACCTTTCAAGTCATCCCAATCACTCCTAAGCTTCTAATTAAGTTATAATAGGCCCGCCAATCAATATTCAATCCATAAAAGTCAAATAGTTCATCAATCGGTAAAATCTTTCAATTTTGACGAGAATCATACCTAAAACCGAGCACCTAAGATCTTTACCATGATCCCATCAAATAATTACTCAAATGTCAAAACTCTCATAACCAAGTTGTAGTCCTAGATGTTATGAGCCTACACGAATTTGAATCACCTAACTCGGAAGTCGTATGAAGAAGTTATGAATTTTTGAAAAGAAGTGGGTGCAGCCCGTAAAACTCGAGCGATCGCTTGAAAGGCTAGCGATTTCTAGTATCGAGTCTATAATATTCCCTAGCGATTGCTAGGAACGATAGTGGTTGCTACAACCCAAAAAAATAAAGTTGTAGATCTAGGTCTTACGGATCTACTCATCTTAGAATCACTCAGTTCGGAGTTCGTATGAGAGAGTTATGATTTTTCTACCAAAAGTCGACGAACTAAGCCTATCAATCCTAAACCGACTGTAATCCACTCAAAACTCCAAAACTCCACCTCAAATCATAAAACTCATATCAACAAAGCTGTACATAAATGTGTTACAGACATACATGACTTGGAAACATCCAAATTGGAGTTCACATGAAAAAGTTATGCCTATTCCCCCAAAGGTCCACGAATTCAACTAACACAGTTTGAGAACCGATCGATATAAAACAACCAAAGGTCGGACCAAGTGGTTGCAACTAAGACAAAATTTACGAGAGTCATAATCGTCTCCCCTCCTTATAATATTCAGTCCCCAAATTTGCTTGACAAAAGACCAGTTTACTTGTCATTCGAAAAGATGAGGAAACTTGGTCTTCATCTCTTCTTCCATTTCCCAAGTCGCTTCGGCCAATGAACGATTAGCCCACTCAATCTTGACAATCAGGAGCTCTATATTCCAAAGATTCTTAACCTTACAATCCAAAATCCTTATTGAATTCTCTTGATACGTCATATCACCACTAATCTCCACCACTTGTGATTCCAACACATGCGTAGGATCATGCAAATACCGCCTAGCATGGAGATGTGGAAAATTGGATGAACATGCGACATAGATGGTGGCAAAGCCAACCGATAAGCAACTGGTCTTCTCTAGAATCTTGAAAGGACCAACATATCGAGGACTTAGTTTTCCTCTTCTTCCGAATCTCATTGTCCCCTTCATGAGCGACACTTTAAGGAAAACTCACCATCCCACTTCAAACTCGCTGTCTTTCTGCCTCAAATCCACATAAGACTTTTGTCAACTTTGAGCTGTCTCTAATCGTTGTCAGATCAATTAAATCCTCTCATTGGTCTCTTGCACCAAATCGTTGTCCAAAAGTTGCCTCTCACTAATTTCGTTCCAACATAATGGAGATTTGCACTTCCTCCCATACAAAGCTTCATATGGAGCCATCTTGATGCTTGACTATTACTATTGTTGTACGCAAACTCCATCAAAGGCAAATATTGATCCCAACTTCCTTCGAAATCAATGGTGCAAGTTTGTATCATATCTTCCAAAATCTGAATAACTCGCTCAGACTGACCATCCGTCTAAGGATGAAAGGCCGTACTAAAATCTAATTGAGTCCCCATAACCTCCTAAAATTTCCTCCAGAATTGTGACGTGAAATACGTACCACGATCGGGGATGATTGAAATTGGTGCGCCATGCAACCGAATGATCTCGTCAATGAATAATTGGGCTAGCCTACTTGCATCGTAGGTGATCTTGATCGACAGAAAATGCGCTGATTTGTTCAATCTGTCAATGATGACCCACATGCTGTCAAAACCTCGAGAGGTTGTCAGAAGTCCAACCAACAAATCCATCGTTATTCATTCCCACTTCCACATCAGAATCTCCAAAGGTTGCAACAATCCCGAAGGTCGTTGATGTTCTGCTTTCACTTGTTGACAAGTCAGACACGTGGAGACAAAAGTTACAATGTCTCGCTTCATGCCTTTCCACCAATAATTCTCTCTCAAGTTGTGGTACATCTTTGTAGACCCCAGATGCATAGTATACACTATTTGGTGTGCTTGAGCCAATAACTCCTTCTTCAAATCCTCGACATCCAGAACAACCACTTGGAGTCCATAATATAACACACCATCATCAAGTTAGAACTTAGGCAACACACCTAGTTCAACTTTCCTTATCATCTTGATCACCTCTGGATCTTCCTTTTGTAAACCGATAACTCGTCCTCGCAAGACAGGTCTCATATGCATCTCAGCCAAAAACCTTGGCTGAACCACAGATTTCTGACTCAAAGCATCGGCTACCACATTCGCCTTTCCTGGATGATAGTTGATGGTGCAATCATAATCCTTGAGCAACTCCATCAATCCATTTGCCTTAAGTTCAAATCTCATTGTTCGAAGATATACTTGAGACTCTTATGATTCGTAAAGATCTCAAACTTCTCACCATACAGATAATGCCTCCAAATCTTCAAAGCAAACACAATGGCTACTAATTCTAAATCATGCTCTGGATAATTCTCTTCATGCTTCTTCAACTATCTAGAAGCATATGTGATGACATTATTGTGTTGCATCAGAATACACCCAACCCAACTCTTGATGCATCACAGTAAACTGAATATCCACCCAAACCCGAAGGTAGGACTAACATAGGTGCATGCATTAACCGATCCTTTAGCTCTCTGAAGCTTTCTTCATACTTCTTTGACCATTCATACGTCATATTTTTTTGAGTTAGCCAGGTTAACAGTGATGCCAAAATAGAGAAGTCTTTGACAAACTATCGATAATTGACGAGATCCACTTTCCTTAGTAAACGTTCTACCATAATTTTGCTTGATAATGGACGATCAGTCATTTGTCAGATCTTCCTGGCGTATGCCAGAAATGGGTGGAGTGCCATCCCTAGACCAGCCCAAAGCTCTGGAACATGCCAAAGCATCAGGCGCGAACAAAAAGCTAAAAAACTAATAAATCTGGTGTGCGCCTACAAGGATGGCATGCGCCAGTTCAGCAGCAGAGTTGCAGCGAATTGCAAATAGAGTAAGTAGGGTTGTTGATCCACAGAGATTGAGGTGTTAAGCTTACTCTAGGGTTTACTTACTTAACTAGGATCAGATTATGAAATTTGTAGTTGAACTCAACTGATCTAAAGTCTCAAACATCAAGCATCAAGAGCATAAGAACAAGCACTTAGATAGTTTATATCACAAAACAGATTATCAACAACTAAAAAACTAAAAGCAAGCTAAGTACCTTAAAAACTAATATAACCAAGTGATTCAGGGGGTATACGAAGTATGTGACATGGTACGAGTGTTTCAAAGGCAATCAATCACACTTTCATGCTAGAAAGATCTAAATTGACCCTTAACAAAGCTTAGAAGGTTAGATATGTTCTTTCGACCCCACCAACAAATTAAACTTAATCAAGAACCAACTATGCATATCACTGAAAGCACAATCAGTAACTAAGGAAGATTTCTCTTCTATCAAAGCAACAGATCATCCAACTAACATTTCTATCAAACCTATCTCCTTCCGGTCTCAAGATTTGACTAAGTACAATAACTTGGTGATCAAATAAGTCAAAGCATGGCATGAAGTTCGTTAATAAGAACATGTTTCTACACATATTAACCCCTCTAAACCATGGCTACATACAAGACATTAAGGCACAAAACTCACAGCAAACTACTCACACATATTTATATAAATACAAAGCATTAACATAGACAAAGAGTAAAAGGGATGGAGACTTATCAAGACTCCAAGCTCCCCCTCTTTAAGTCCACGTTCTTCTACCAAAAACCAATATTTACATCTATTTTTGGGCCAAAGCTAATGTCTCCTTTGGTCCACTTCCTCCTCTCTTTTTAGTTTACAAAGCAAAACTAGCATATATACTAAGTAACTAATGAAATAGTAAATTAAATATATAATCTAACTTATCTAATAAAATATCTAACCTAAAAATATCTAAAAAGAGTCAGCCATTGTCCCCCTTTCCTTCAGAAAGCTCTAAGCCACCCTTGTCAAGTCTTGCCATTTGTTTGTCCAACACTCAGCTTTATTTTACTTCTGTCCGTCTGGTCTCGCGTGCTCCAGCTTTAAGTGGCGTGCTCTAGGTCTTCGCGATTTCCCTCTTCGAGTGCATCTGGTCGTCTGAGTGGATGGTCGTCTGAGTAACGGCTACTTGGCATGCACTAGCTTCTTATGATAAGCACTCATTGGCATCGTGACTTTCTTCTCATCCATTCCTTCGCGTGTCCGCTTGAACGTCCTCCACTTCTCCTCAAATATGCTCCTAAAAACAAGCAAACTTAATGAAAAACAATAAACTTAACATAAACACACAATGAACGAAAACTAACACTAAGACAACTAAAACACAACTAAATCAATCTAAAACACTAAGAATGACATACAAAAAGGACACGAATAATGAGTGTTTTTGACACTCATCACACCCCCACACTTGAATCTTTTCTTGTCTCCAAGCAAAAACTCAAAATGCGGACAACCTAAACCAAAATCAAATACAAAGAAACAAAAATAAAACAAGGTAAAGACATAGCATGAATAGATCAACACTTAACTTCCCTAAAAAAATCAACTCGCATCACAATCAAATCATAATCTAAGTCAGTTCTTTATTCCATAACACAAAGCACAACGAACTAGTAGGCACCTCAGCACTCAATTGTTTAAACAAGTGTTAATTCTACATAAAAGACACTAGAAGGTTATAGACAAGTGTTTCACTCATATAATCTGTATGGTCAACTTCCTATCACTCGTATACAGGTCAATGTACTCAAAGCATCCTAAATCCTACTCAACGTTATCTAAAATCGCAATGGTTGTTAATGATTGACGAGGGTGGTTTTTGTGCCAACAAACAAACACACATTGTAATGATAGTGAAAGTAGATTATCGAACCACTTTGTAATGATAGTGAAAGAGATCCTTCTTATTATAGTAAAATTAATAAGAAGGATCTACCTAAATCTAAACCTACAAACGATTGATCACTTCTATGAGGGAGATTCTGCGTTTTGGGTCTGATTGGCGTACGCCAGGTATGGTTGGCATACACCAGGTCTCTCGTTTTGTCTTGGTTGGCGTACGCTAGGTATGGTTGGCGTATGCCAGATGTGGTTGGCGTACGCCAGGTGTCTCGTTTTGTCTTGGTTGGCGTACACCAATAGGACTTGGCGCACGCAAGGTGTCGGGCAGAAGCAAAATTGTCTACTCGTTTAACTAAATAAACTAAGATTTAGCAACTTAAAACACAAAAGTGAGTAAGGCGCACTTAAAACGAATGTAACCAACATGTTCAGGGAGTTTATTAAGTATGTGACATGGTCCGAGTGTTTCAAAGGCGACTAATCTACACTCTCATGCTAGATTAGTCTAAATTGATCTTCAACTACGCTTAGAATGACAAGATGTTCTCTCGACCCCAAAAGCCAACTTTACTTAGCTAAGGACCAACTATCTATATCACTCAGTAGACAACAAGTTACTAAGAAGGATTTCTCTTCACACAAAGCAACAAATCATCTGATTAATCTTTCTACTAATTCTATCTCCTCTCGATCTTAATGATTAACTAAGTTCATAGTCAAGGTTACTCACAAAGATTTTATCACAGCCAATTAGTCTAAACTAATGCAAGGTTGCTATGACTTTGTCAAAACCAAAGTTGGTTGTGTCAAAACCGAACTTACTTGGTCACTAGACTCTTGTCGAAACCAAAGCATGGTTACTAAGACTAATGATGATCATAACCTGAGTGAAACCATGATTAAGCCTTAAGTTCGTTAATCAAAACATGTTCCTTATCCTTTTTACTCCCTTAAACCATGGCTACATGTTAGTTTGAAGGTACTCAACCCACAGAATTAACTACTCAAACATATTTACAAAGAAAATAAGCATAAACAAGAACATACTTAAGCATAAATACATAAAGAAAGAGTTAAGGAGAAGGAAGCTTAATGATGTTCTTGAAGCTTTTCTTCCTCCTCCATCATGTTCCTCCTTCTTGGCAGAGAGTTTCTAACAATTTTGTGGCCTCTCCTCTCTGTCCAAGTCTCTCTGCCTTTCTCTCCTAAGTCTTATTACACACTTATTACATTACCAAAGTCAAAAGTCAAAAGCAAAGGTAAGTTTAATATTTAAAACTCAAAATATCCTAACAACTCACAAAAGATGTCCCCCATACATGTTTCTTATCATCTTCAGAGGCCAAAACTCGAGTGTCATGGCCCCCTCCAATGTTTGCCATTGAAATGAGCAAGTGGGTTGGCCAAATTCTGTCTCTGTTAGGGGTTGGCATATGCCAATTGCACCTGGCGTACGCCAGGTATTTGGTTTTGCTTCATTGGCGTGCGCCAGACAGCATTGGCGTGTGCCATTCTTGCATTTTGGACCTTTTAGACTCCGAATTTGAAGATGCCTATTAGAGACAAAGTTGTAGCCCTGGATGTGTTCTTTTCAACGCCACCAACCTCATCACATTTGGACGTCGTATACAAAAGTTATCATTATTTGAGTCGTGCGAGGTCTGGCCTGGCGTACGCAAGCAACGACGTTGCTCATTTTTTAGGCTTAGATGGCGTGCGCCATTCTTCATTGGCGTGCGCCATGCTCTTACAGATTGCCATTCTTGCCTTTGTATGCTCCCTTTTGGCCACGTCTTCGTGCATTCGGTTGAGCATCCTCCATTTTACTCATATAAGCTACTAAAAACAAGAAAACTCAGTAAAGAACAAAAGACCACACTAAAAGACATAATGCATGATAACACACATTTAGACAATGAAAACACACTAAATCGACTAAGAACAATGATAAACCAACACTAAAACATACACAAATAATGAGTATTTTTTACACTCATCAATGATCGGGGGGTCTTTTCATTGGTTGTAATAGAGTTTAAGGTAAAGGTGAGGTAAAATATGTAGATAGTGGCTAAACCACGCAATCCGAGGACAAGTCACAAATGCAACTAATAACTCATCTAATCTAAACATCCTCACATATATAAAATAAATAAACACACTCCCCAAGTATCCCAATGATCTAAGACCGAGAAGCACAAGTATTGCCTAGACCATATACCTTATTCATATACACATTCTTTTTCACTTCTTTTTCTTTTCTTTTTTTTATATAAACACATTCACAAACTTTACATACTTAGCACGTTCTAGGCAAAGACTCGGCTTCTAACACGGCCATACTACCACATCCCAACAAATATAAACCAAATGAAACCCAAGTTACCAACTAAACCTAATACACATGCAAACCTATAAGTCCTCGAATTAGATGATCAAAGGTAAGGACGATGGATGATATAAGGTTTGTAGTCAGCTTCCTAATATATGATCAAGAAAAGGCTAGGCTTAAATGGTTTAAACAACGGATATAATAGGGATTTTGTCTCTAAAGCTCTAGGCTCAATGTCAAAGAATGCCCCTGTCCTTTCACTAACTACCACGCAACCTAGACTATGATAAGTACTAGTAGGATACCTCGATCAGCTAACTTAGTATGTACCTCATGAAAAACATAGAGACGGATGTCTCGTCCTTCGGCTTAAATACTCACAAGGTTCACTCATGTTGCTCTAGTCTAGTCTACATAGTGAAACCACTAATCTAAACAATAAAGTGTGAGAGTTCTACCAATTCCTAGGCTTTGTGCTCGAATTAAATTCCTAACAACCATGTGGCATGTGCTAAGTCTTCACATTTCCCTCTTTGAGTGCATCTTGTCATCTGAGTGGATGGTCGTCTGAGTAATGGCTACTTGGCATGTGCCATAGAGGGATGACATGTGCCAGCTTTTCGTGATAAGCACTCCTTGGCATCGTGACTTCCTTCTCGTCCATATCTTTGCGTGTCCGCTCGAACATCCTCCACTTCTCCTCAAATATGCTCCTAAAAACAAGCAAACTTAATAAAAAATAATAAACTTAACATAAACATACAATGAACGAAAACTAACACTAAGACAATTAAAACACAACTAAATCAACCTAAAATACTAAGAACAACATACAAAAAGGACACAAATAATGAGAGTTTTTGACACTCATTAATAATAACTCGCTAGACCCAGAAAACAACATATTTCCATTACATTTGTCAGAGTAGACCAATTTATCACAGCCTCTATCTTCTTAAGATCCACCTAAACTCCATCATTGGACACTACATGTCCTAGGAAGGCTATACTCTGCAGCCAAAACTCGTACTTCGAGAGCTTAGCATATAGCTCCTTCTCTCGCAACTTCTGCAATACCAGTCTAAGGTGCTTCTCATGCTCTTCTTGACTCGTGGAGTACACCAGAATGTCATCAATGAAGATGACCACAAACTAATCCAAGAAATGTTTTAATGCCCGATTCATCATGTCCATGAATACAGCTAGAGCATCCGTCAAACCAAATAACAGGACCAAAAACTCATAATGTCCATACCGAATCCTGAATGCCATCTTTGGAAAGTTTGACTCTCTTATCCGCAACTGATAGTACCATGATCTCAAGTCAATCTTGGAAAACTATTTAGCTCTCCGAAGTTGATCAAATAGATTATCAATCCTCGGAAGTGGATACCAGTTCTGAACAGTCATCTTATTCAACTTTCGGTAGTCTATACACAACTGCAAAGTTCCATCCTTTTCCTTCAAAAATAAAACTGGTACACCCTACGGAGACACACTAGGCCTGACGTAGCGTTTATCCAACAAATCTTACAACTGTTCTCTCAGCTCCTTCATCTCAGTCAGAGCCATACGATACGATAGTATTGAGATTGGCTGAATACCAGATTCTAACTTAATGTAGAATTCAATCTCCCTCACAGGTGATAATCCTAGAAAATCCTCAAGAAACACATTCGAATACTCCCTAACCACCGGAATATCATCCACTAAAACTTCATCCTTCCCAGTCTCTTTCACCCAAGCTAGATAGCTCATATATCCCCTATCTAAAAGCCGAGTAGCTTTCATAAACAAAATCAACTTAGCTACTGTCATCATCCGCTCACCCTGAAACTCAAACTCTATCTCTTCCAACAGACAGAAAGTGACTCGCTTCTCAAAGCAGTCCACCACTGCATGATAAGTGGATAACACATCCATCCCCACTATCATGTCAAAATCTTCCATTTCTAATACGTACGAATCAGTCAACAACTCCTATCCTCTGATTGAGACAACATATGATCTGACTACCTCACAAATATTCACATAACCACTCGAAGGCATAGCAACAATCATAAGTTCATCTAAGCACGTAGGCAAATTATCCATAAATTGCACATAGCGGGACGACACAAAAAAGTGTGTAGATCCCAAATCAAATAATACACAAACATTAGAAGATCCAACAGGAAGGATACCTGCAATGACATTATTGCTAGCCTTCGCATCTCTCCTCGTCAGAGCATATACACAAGGTTATGCTCCGCTTCCTTTGCCTTCAGACCTCACTCCCTCAATCCTCGAATAGCTTCTCTCTGAACTTGAGGACGAGGATTTGCTTGTACAGACTGCAAGGCTACCATGCTTGCCACTTGTCTATGCTGTCCAAGCATAGGGCAAACTCTGACTTGGTGGCCAACTTTGCCACAGTTGAAACAAGCCCCAATCCTCTTATAGCAAACATCCTCCGGATGTTACTTTCCATAACTTGAGTACATCCTAAAGTTGTTGGACTAACCCAGAACTGAATGCTGTCTACAGAAATTATTTCCTTTACCGAATCTTCCAACTGGTCCTCCGCCCCTTGACGATGCTGACTGACCACCAGACCACCTCTCTTGTGGCTTGAACCCTTGGTTCACACTCCTCTGTGTCTGTCTATCAATCCTCTTAATCTTTGACTAGCTCAGAGTTGCCTAACGATCACCATCTCGCATCTCCAATGTCCAAGCACAATCCATAGTAGCAGTATAAGTCTCAAATCCATGAGGCATCATGATCGTGAACATAGAATTGTCAAGGCCACGAACAAATCTCTTCATCTTTTTTTTCTCATTAGGGATCAAATATTTTGCATAATGCGATAGATAGTTGAACCTCTAATCATACCGATCCACCATCATCCTAGGTATTCTCACCAATCGCTCAAACTCGAAAGCTCGAGCATTCTTTAAACTCTTCGGTAGAAATTGATCTAATAAGGCCTTGTTGAACACCTCCTATGTCCAAGCATATGATCCCTCGTTCTGGAACCATACTCTAGCCTCGCTAACCAACTAAAATGAGGTGAGCTCCACCATTCTTACCCCATCACATCTCAGGATTCTCTTCTTTTTCTCTCTCTCATCGATAAAGACTTAAGGATCGTCCTTCATACCAGAGAATGTCAATGGTCTCAATCTTAGAAACTCTCCCAAGGAGTCATCCTTTGTAGTCGTCAACACATTCTGTTCTATCTGAACCTACTGAATAGCAATAAATTTCACTATTGCCAACATTACCCGATCTATACTGTCGCTACCTTGCCCATCCAACATAGGCGCAAGTACATCTGCAACACGCAACGGAATCTCATATCCAACAACCCCAACTTATGGTAAACCTCAGACACTACTTCTTCCCTTTGTTCTTAGGAGCTCTCACCAATCCCTTTTGCCATTTCAGAATCACTAGGAGTACTTGTCATATCCTCCTATACAAATGATTTAAATTAGACATACTAAGGATCGACACACAAAATAAGACAAAGACATGACAATCCTATGCTCCATTATACATAACACATAATTCAAACTCAAGAATTCTAGGCTCTGACAAACTTAGAGTTTTGAAAACCTATAGCTCTGATACCAACTCTATCACAACCCTAATCTAGATTGCTGACACAGTGCTAGATCACGCTCCCCAAACTGAGGAGCCATGGTCTAACCAGCCTCAGACATATGTCTGCAAACCATAACTGCGGAAGCATAAAATCATAATATATATACATCACAAGTATTTTTACAAAATCATAAAGTCAAAACACAAGATCCTATAATATGCATAACAGAGCGACTCATTTAAGATCACAAAAGAAGTACCATCCGAAGACTTTGAGAAACCTGGAAGAAGATGATGGTTTCACACAAAGAACAAACCAAACTCTTCGGATGCCAAAGTAAAACTTCTAGTTCTCGTTACCTATGGAGGAGGGGGTTAGTACTTGGAAGTACTTAGTAAAGGATATTAAAACTAATCTA
This sequence comes from Hypericum perforatum, assembly GCA_012979155.1. Taxonomy (NCBI): domain Eukaryota; kingdom Viridiplantae; phylum Streptophyta; class Magnoliopsida; order Malpighiales; family Hypericaceae; genus Hypericum; species Hypericum perforatum. The sequence continues at coordinate 18,496 of SOPF01020131.1, forward strand.
CAATTATTTAACTAACTAACCACATGCAAAGACTCAAAATTATGCATACACAATTGGTACGAAATTAACATTTAGCACTTCACAAATAATTTAATCGTATCCAAAGACAAATTCACAAATCAATAACAGACACGTTCCAACCCTAAAGAGGCATCGCGAATGCCATATCATGGATGGACTTCAGATAGGTCTAGATTGTGTCTCTCCCTCTCACAATACTGGGATATCATATCTTATAGCGCTTTCATAATCAATCTCTGCCAACCATATCATAATCATACCAAATCCAATATATCCCAAAAAATATGTGCACATGTGCCAACATCCCTGGTTGGTCACGGGTAGACCTCATGATCCGCTATCTCACAAATCGACTGATATATATCATATGCGAGTTCATAATTATCAAAACCATAACCTCATAATCCCAAAAGACACATAATTTCCAAAACCATGCATAAACAAAAAATCATCAAAGCACCCAAATCAAAGACTCACATACACAATTCATCAAATCACAACATATTCATCATATCAAAGCATAAATACAAATTCATAACAAACAATGCTAGTCAACATAAAGGTTAGGGATAATATCCTCCCACCTTAAACCAAATTGTCCAAATGCTCTGAAAGGTTTCTAAGCTCCACTTCATGATCCATGTTGATCGAACTCCAAATGATGATCAACTAAGCAAGAGAATAAACAAATGATGATCCTTTCAAGCTTACACCTAATCCAAGATAAGCTCAAGCTCTATACTTATTTTCAATAAAACCAAGTCTAGAAATCACTTACCAAGCTTCAAATCTAAGGTAAAGCTTCTCCTCTTCTCTCCTCCTCTCTTCTCCATGTTTTCCTCCTCTCTCTCTCTTTGTTTCAAAAGGATGAGTACAATGAAAACTCACTCATAAAGCCTCCTAGATATTTAGCCCACACTTACCATAAATGGAAAGTCTATCCTCAAGTTTATTCCATTTGGTCCTCAACCTTTCAAGTCATCCCAATTACTCCTAAGCTTTTACTCAAGTTCTAATAGGTCCACAAATCAATATTCAATCCATAAAAGTCATATAGTTTAACAATCGGTAAAATCTTCCAATTCTAATATACCTAAAATTGAGCACCTAAGAACTTTACCATGATCCCATCAATAGATCCTCAAATTTGAATCACCCAAATTGGAGATTGTATGAAGAAGTTATGATTTTTTTAAAAGAAGTGCGCGCAGCCCGTAAAACCCAAGCAATTGCTAGCATCGAGCCTCTAATTTTCCCTAACGATCACTAGGAATGATAGCGTTCACTACAACCCAAAACAATAAAGTTATAGATCTAGGTCTTACGGATCTACTAGTCTTAGAATTGCTCGATTTGGAGTTTGTATGAGAGAGTTATGATTTTCTACCGAAAGTCAATGAACTAAGCTTATCGATCCTAAATCGACCGTAATCCACTCAAAACTCCAAAAATCAACATCAAATCATAAAACTCATATCAACAAAGTTGTACATAAATGTGTTACGGATATACATGACATAAAAACATCCAAATCAGAGTTCACACAAAAAAGTTATGCCTATTGCCCCAAAGGTCGACGAATTCAACTAACACACTTCGAGAACCAATCAACGTAAAACAACCAAAGGTTGGACCAAGCAATCGCAACTAAAACAAAATTTACGAGGGTCATAACAATATTTGTGTTTTTGTATACGTGTTTATATATACAAAAAATTATATTAATAAATAAATTGTGTTTATTTTATTCATATGTCACTTGAGTTTGCTATATGTGAACTTTTTATGACCTTAGTTGGAGATTAAATCTTGAATGGTAATGGAAAGCACTCTAACGACCTACTTCGATTTTGAGACTAATCAAAGACTATGTGTTATTAAAGTTATGAGATTATGGTAAACTGGTTCATATTGCCTAAATCAAACTTCTGATGTGTTCTTGTATTTTAAAGTCCCTATAGAGATGTTAGTTTCTTCTAGAGCATAAAATCTAGTACATGTTTGAAGAACAAGAGGTTCTCGAGCTAGTACATGTAATTATGTTTAAGCCTGAAGACAACACTGCACAACATAAGTGTGATTATCATGCCTATGCTGTTTGGAATAGAAAGAACTCTGTTGCACGTTTGATATTGCTGAGTTCTGTGATGGATGATATCACAAGGCAATTTCGTATTTATGAGAACGCAAAAGAACTTTGAGATACCCTCAAATTGATATTTGGGAAGCTTTTTGTGTCAAAAATTTGTGCTTTGAAAATAAGGTTTAGTACCTTTAAAAAGCGTCATGATGTTCCTACGTAGAAATATTTGAGGATAATGTCCAACATGATTAGTAACCTAGCTCAGGTTAGTCACATACTTAGCAATGAGCAACAGAGTCAAGTTGTCATCCATTCCTTGCCTCCAAGCTGGGAATAGATAAAGCTGAACCTTACTCATTTCTAATCACCTAGTAATGTTTGAGGATGTTGCTAGGCATCTTGAGTTAGAAGAAAATTGTCTTCTTCCTACGAAATCTTATCCCGAAGCAAATTTGATTAGTTTGAATAGCTCTGGGAAAAGGAAGAAAAGGAGAAAGGAAAGAGTAAGGGTTCCCAAAATTCAAAGGTTGAAAACTTAGGACCCAAAGTAGATAGCTCCAGGTCTATGAAAAGAGGTAGTTTAATATTTCTAAGGTGAAATGTTATAACTACCATAAGAATGGACATTTTGCAAGAGATTGCAAGATGCCTAAGTAGGTACATTTAAACTCTAATGTATATGAGGTTAATGTATCTTCTTGGGCCCTCCTTATTGAATCACATTCTATGTGGATGACAGATTCATGAGTAATAGACTATACAGCTAAAGATTATGGTCCATTTGTAGAATATTAGCAGTTGTCGACTGGAACAAAGACCATTTTTGTTGGTAACAACTTGTCTGTGGATGTGAAAAGATCTAGGCACTTGTGGATTACACCTTCGTGGTGGACATGCTCTCCTTTTGCATGACATGTTGTTTGCTCCAGATATTCATTTGAACCTAATTTTTGTATCTACTTTGATGTCTTTAGGTTTTTTATTTTTGTATGAGAACGATGTTGTTAGGTTGTATTTGGATAATGCCTTTTATAGACTTGGATATAAATCAGATGGTTTTTTCAATGATAGATATTGATCATAGTGAAAGTTACTCATTTGTCACTAGTTTAAATTCGTCGAAAGATGATATTAAACTTTGGCATTCTAGACTAGACCATGTGGGCCAAGATTGCTTAAATAGTCTAGCTAAGGCAGGACTACTAGATAAAATAGAAAAGTCTATCTTACCTAGAAGAGTTTCTTGTCTAGAAGGAAAGAGTACAAGAAAACCTTTCAGTATTTGGGTTAGA
>SOPF01020138.1:0-29244 GCA_012979155.1 Hypericum perforatum
CTTATGTTTTGGATCATGGAGTCAACGGAAAAATCGTTTTGAACACAACACACGTTTCTGGGGTAGTCAGTGAACGACGGCCAGAAGATTGGATTGGTAAGTGGACTTAAACTCGGCGTTAGATCATGAAATTTGGACAGCTTATAGAGGACTTCAGTAGCTTTCTTGTGATAAATTTTTGTGGATTTTGGATCAGAGGATCAACGGGAAATCGGTTTTGAACAGACTGGTTGTTACTGAGGTGGTCACTGAACGACGCGAAGAAGATCAGCCTTGTAAGTGGTCTTAAGCTCCGATTTGGACTTAGGTATTTTAGAACCGTTTATAGTACACTTAATGAGCTTTCTGAATATGTATCATATGATGGAATTGGATGAGGGAAACGTCTTGTGCATGGTTTTGAAGTTCGGATAGTGTTGCTGAGTTCTTGGTTGAGTTCTGGTTGGTACGAATTTGAAGTGTGAAGCTTGATAAGTTGAGTTATTGAGATTTTGAGGTTAATTGAAGAATCTGAGGTTTTGAGAACATGAAGATGAGTTGGTTTGAAGTGATGCTTAGGGTTGTTTTGGTGTACTTAATGTGTTTCCGATTGAGAAATTGCGATGAAACTTGCGATACGCTTCGTTGATGTTCGGTTGGCAAAATCAGGCTGTCGTATGCATTTTGAGCATGAGTGAACTGTGTGCAGAATATATATGTGTGGATGTTTGATATGGAATCAAGTGAATGAAGGATTTGAGCTATTTGATTATGGCTGAATGATTTGCGATGACGACTTGCGAATGCACCTAAGTTGGTCGTTTTGAAATGTATGAGGTGAATTGGTTTTGAAAACCAAGGGTTAACCTCGTTATGCGATTTTATGCTATGGTACAGATTTTGGACATTGAGGAGCTTCGTGTGGAAGGACGAATTGGATTTGGGAAATCTACGCTTTAAGCACTGTTTGTCCGAGTAAGCAGATAGTACATGATAACTTTGGTTGTGTCTGTTGTATGTTTGTTTCAGAGTTTGATTGTGTGCGTCACATGCATATGGTTTGGTCCATAGTATGTTTGGACACATTTGTGATTGTGTGGTGAGACATGTGATGTTTGTGAACAGCCTCGAGCTGATTTGATATGTGTGACATGTCCATGTGTAATGGATATGATTCTGGACCGTTGGGTCATTTGTTCTGTAAAGATGTGTTCTGTGTGAGAGAAATGAATGGGTTTTCCCGTGCTAACCGGGGATGTTAGTCTATGAGCTCATAGTTTTGGGGGTATCGCTAGTGTACATTTGTAAGCTTTGGCCGGTTTACATTTGTGTACTAGTTTCTGTTATTTGTGAACGAAAGATTTGCTTGGCCATTTGGATGCCTCTGTCAACTGAAGAGGTGGCGTTACAAAAACCTATTCATAGCTCTCTGTCTGTCTGTCAGTGTGTGTGTGTGTGTTGATATTGTATTTGGTAATAGCATTTGATGAATACGCATTTGATTTGAGTGAAGTCGAGCATGATTAAGTTCTGTCACATGCATATTTCAGCCATAACTAATATATTATGTTCTATTCCCTTGCTAAGTGCCTTCGGACACTTACCCCTTACAAATAATCTATTTCAGGTTCTCAGAGACCTTAGTTCGTTGAGTTTTTGGAGTCCGTGGATCAGCCCCACTTCTTTGTTCGAGGGCTGCTTTTTTTTGGAGGTCTCCAGATCATGTTTTGATCTCCTTCTCTATAGTTGCTCCGTAGTATTAGAACTTTTGGAGATGTTTGTTGGTTTTGATTAGTTTTGTATTATGTTCTTTTGGTTTTGGTTTGTAAATTGTCTTTGGCCTATTCTATTTTGGTTTGATTTTGGCTTCCGCATTTGATGAGATCTTTGAGATGATTTGAGGCTTGCTAGGCCTGCATATTTGTTGTTGATATGTTGCATAGTCTAGCGCCGGTCACCGACCTCAGTTTGGGTCGTGACATTAAGCTATTTAGTAAAGTCAATAGTTTTGTTTAGGAAATTATATTCCAGCAACCTATGGCTTGTTTAGGACGTGAATCTACTTATATCTACTAGGTATTATATGCTTAGATTACTTCTTGTTTAGTAGATTACAATCTGACCAAAATACACCTATTTAGGATTAAGTATAATTTGGTCAGATTGCAAGCTCCTTTTTAGGAGTTAGATTGTTTAGGAACATTTGAAGACTTTGTAGCCTATATAAAGGCATCTTAGCATAATAAAACATGAAGCCCAATACATGAATTCATTCTGAATATTATAAGTCTTTGACTTAGTGAGTTTTGATAACTCTGCTTATTCTTGCCTAAGCTTGTGTGTCGTTTAGCTTGAACTTTATTTTCACTTATTAAACAAGTCTTCCATCCTTGTTTATGGCGTGATTCGACTTGGACTAAGGTTCTCAGATTGCTCTTAGCTCGGGTTGAGGCTCTTTTGCCGTGGTTCTTGCTGGTTCAATTCGTGGGTTTGAAGTCTACTCCATTCTAAGCAACAATAGATCTGTATAATTGTGTTTCTCCTACCGAGATCACATCATACCCGGTAGTCCCTTATGCGATATGTGCGAACTACAGAGCCCAATAGGTATGAGACAATCCTGCATGCCATAAATCATATCAATCATATATTCAAATTCTGACAATCCAAATCCAGTCATCAATAATCCAAAAGTACCAAACTCAAACTCGAAATCATTCATGCGTCCAAGATCCGACTCATATATCCAAGATTAATAAATATGAAATCCAAATCATCAACTAAAAATCCGAAATTCTAGAATTCAATCACACATAATCAACAATTTAGAAATCATAACAATTACATAGACATAATTCACTTACCTCCAATGACTCTAGATGGTACCCTACAGCCCAAACACACTCTCCTTCCTTTTGTTTACGAAAGCCTAAATAATTTCAGATTTGTCTCTAACAAGGTTTTGAAATCTAAGTTACGTGGTTATAAGGGTAAAGCTTACCCTACAAATTCGGAATCCATTCCTTGATCTCCCAAATGCCGTAGAATAACAAGGTCGTTCTCCTCACCTATAAAAATATGTTTTTGTAAGTTTTTCCTAAATCTGTACAATTTCAAACGGACAAGGACGAAAGAATAGAACTAATCTTATCTCTATCTAGTCTTGTTGTTTCAGATCTGTCCATTCCTTCTGGATCTCTTTCTACTTTGCGGGTTTCCTCTCCTAAAAAAAAGGAGCAAATTTTTGTGAATGATCTATTAGGTTTAAGGAAAACAGACTAACCCTAGTTTCACTTAAACAGGAAAGGTGGCAGATTACAAACTACTATCCAAAAATTTGACAAATATCAAAAGGGTTATAACATAACAGTTTCCAATTAATTCCCGCCCAATTCTTTCTCCTCCCCTTAAATAAAGTTTGTCCTCAAACTTACTTGTGTGATCGAAGAGGTATGAGTACTTCTCCTTCATCTCTGAACTCAACTCCCAAGTAGCCTCTCTCTCCATATAGTTACTCCATTGCACTTTGACATATTCAATCGTCCTCTTACGGAGTTGCTGTAGTTTGAAGTCTACGATTCTCAGGGGGACTTCCTCGTAACTCATATTCGGGTAGACTTCAGTTGGAATTTCTTGCACTACCTGCCCTTCTCTTGGGATGTACTTTTAAAGCATAGACACATGAAACACATCATGGATTCCTGCCAGAGCTGGGGGTAGTGACAGTCGATATGCCAATTTTTCTATTCATTCAATAATTTCATATGGTCCGATAAATCACAGACTGAGTTTCTCTTTCACCCCAAACGTGCGGATACCCCTGGTCGAAGAGACCTTTAAGAACACATGGTCTCTTATCTCAAACTCTACTCCCATACGATATTGGTCTGCAAATTTCTTTTGCTGATTTTGTGCCACTTGTATCTGACTCCTTATCATGGGTACTTTTTCAGTTAATTTTCTAAACATTTCTGGGCCGAGAATCCCCTTTTCTCCTACTTCATTCCAACTGACGGATGAATGACACTTTCTCCCGTATAAGGCTTCATAAGGAGCCATACCAATGCTTGACTGGAAGCTGTTGTTATATGCAAACTCCACTCAAGGAAGGTGGCCTTCCCAATTCCCCCCAAAGTCTAAAACACAAGCTCTTAGTAAGTCTTCTAGAGTTTGTATAGTTCTCTCAGACTGCCCATCTGTCTGTGGGTGAAAGACAGTGCTAAATTATAGTTTTGTCCCCATCGCCTTTTGAACACTACTCCAGAATCAAGATAGAAATTTGGTATCTTGGTCTGACATGATATTTATTGGAACTTTATGAAGTCGTACTATCTCCTTAACATATAATTCTGTCATTTGCTCAATAGATATTCTCGTCTTGTAAGCTAAAAAGTGTGATGTCTTAGTAAGTCAATCAACTATCACCCAAATAGTATCTTTCCCATGCAAATTCTTTGGTAGTCTTGTCGCAAAGTCCATAGTGATCATTTCCTACTTCCATCGTGGAATTTCCAATGGTTGTAAAGGGCCAACTAGCCACTGGTGTTCAGCCTTAACTAACTGACAAATCATGTAGCTTGCCACATAGTTAGCTATCTCTTTTTTCATCCCTGGCCACCAAAAGTTAAGTTTGAGATCTTGATCCCCGGGTGTCTAGCATAACGAGCTCTATGTGCTTGTTCTAACACCTTATTCTTCAATTCCTGGGAGGTAGGTACACAGATCCTATCCTTGTAGTATAGAATTCCATCTGATCCTGTATGGAAGTCCTCTACCTCTCCTCGTTCAACTTGGTGCCTCAGTAAGATCAATGCATCATCCTAGCCATGTCCCACCCCCAACTGGGCCCAAATAGTGGGTTCCATTTCCATGATTGCCAACAACCCTATAGATGAGGTATCCTCCAATTCTAATCTCTCTGGTTCTCATATCAAATCCTCCTATAGGGTTAGCCCATTTCTCACCTCCAGGGTTAAATGATTATTCTTCCTGCTTAAAGTATCCGCCATCACATTGATCTTTCCAGGATGATAATGAATTCTTATATCATAGTCCTTGATTAGTTCTAGCCACCTTCGCTGCCTCATATTTATTTTCTTCTGGGTGAAGATGTACTTAGGGCTTTTGTGATCTATATATATCTCACAACGTACTTTGTAAAGATAGTGTCTCTAAACTTTGAAGGCATGAACAACTGCTGCCAGTTCTAGATCATGAGTAGGATAATTTTTCTCATATTGCTTGAGTTGCCTCGATGTATAAGCGATTACCTTATCCTCCCATATTAGCACGCACCATAACCCATTCTTTAAGGTATCACTATAGACCACGAAGTCTACTCCTTCCCTTGGTTGAGTTAGTATGGGTGCAGATATCAATCTGTTCTTCAACTCTTGGAAGTTATGCTCACACTCCTCCGTCCATGTAAACTTTACTCCTTTTTATGTCAAACTAGCTAGAGGCATGGCTATCCAGGAAAAACCTTCCACATTTCCAGGTTGTATCTAGTTCACCACTGCTTCAATTTTACTTGGGTCTACAGAAACTCCATTTCTAGATATAACATGTCCCAAGAACCTAACTTTTTCAAGCTAGAACTCACACTTCTTAAATTTGGCATACAACTACTCCTTCCAAAGAATTTGTAATACCATCCTTAAGTGCTTTTCATGCTCTTCTCTATTGGGTGAGTAAACCAAAATATCATCAATAAACACCACTACGTACTTATCCAAATATGGCCTAAAGGTACGATTCATGAGGTCCATGAACTTAGCTGGAGCATTTGTTAGTCCAAAAGGCATAACTAAAAACTTATAGTGTCCATACCTCGTACAAAAGGTCATAATAGGTACATTTTCTTCCCTGATCTTAAGCTGGTGATAGCCTGATCAGAGATCTATCTTGGAGAATACCTGAGCTCCCCTCAGTTGATCAAATAGATCCTCAATTCTTGGTAATGGGTAGCGATTCTTAATGGTGAGCTTGTTTAGTTCCCAATAATCTATGCACATTCTCATACTCCCATCCTTCTTCTTTACAAATAGTACTGGCGCTCCCCATGGTGAAACACTGGGTCTAATAAAACCCATATCTAACAACTCCACCAACTGTGGCTTTAATTCTTTTAGCTCCGTAGGGGCCATACGGTAAGGTGCCTTGGAAACTGGGCGAGCTCTAGGAATCAGCTCGATCTGAAACTCTACTTCTCTATCTGGGGGTACTCCTTGTATGTCTTCCAAAAACACATCAGGAAATTCATTAGCCACAGGTATTTGCTCTAGGGTGATCTCATTTCGAATGTCCGAGATTAAATATGGTGAGGGAATTTCAGTTACTTTGCCCTTGAATATGAATCCCTCTTGTCTGGGAGGTCGAAAGATTATCGTTCTTCTTCTACAATTGATAGATGCATGGTGAGTTGCTAGCCAATCCCTCCCAAGGATAATATCAAAACCCATCATTCTCATAATTCTAAAATATCTAGAAAATTGGTGACCATTTATCTGGATGTCGCAGTCACACCCTTGGTCCACTACAATGGTCCTTCCTAGGGGGTCCTCACTTCTATTTCCTCATCACAAGTACTCTGACCTATCTTATGCCTTCGTACAAAATATTCAACAATAAAGGAGTATATAGCTCCTAAATCAAATAGAGTATTTGCAAAACCACGAGTTACTATAAACTTGCCTGTCACATAAAGTAATCAACATCATCGTGGTCACATAGTTTCTTAATTCATGTAAGGTAATGTAAGCAAAGAAATAGTCTCAAAAAATTTTACCTATCACCATGTCTCCCTTTTGTCTTGCATCTTCCTGTGTGAGTGCATAAACTTGAGCGGTGGGTCGAGAGGCACCTGCTATGTTGGGGGCACAAGTGACAGAGTTTGGCTGTGCTCGTTGTTCTGGACAACTAGCCACCAGATGTCCTATCTTCCCACATTTGAAACAAGCTCCAGTAGTCCACTTGCACTGCTCCTCCATATGACCAGCTCGTTTACACCTTATGCACCACAAGCCAGACTTACTACCTCCACCTATTCCAGGCATAAATGGTCATTTTGCTAGTTCTACTGTCTAACTGGGGACCAACTTCCTCTTAGCTGGTTCTTTATCCTTCCTCCGATGGATGTTTTATTCCACTACCAAAGTCCTTTCCAGCACCTCTTTGTAAGTGGACAGTAGCAGGGGCACTACATGGTCTCTGATCTCCTCAACCAAATTGTCCTCGAATTTCCGAGCTCGAGTGTCCTCATCTACCGCAGTAGTAGACTTAAACATAGAGAGGGTTGTGAACTCTTGATCATACTTTGTCACCATCTTATCTTCCTATACCAACTAATTAAATTCTCGTGCCATCTCCCTCCATCAAGGGGAAGGAATAAAATGCTCCCTAAAGTCTATCAGGAAAGCTTCCCAATTGTATGCTCCACCTCCTTTAGCTCCTGCTCCACCTCTCTCAGCTATTGCTCCACCTCTCTCAGCTCCTCTCCCAGCTAGTAGATCACTGCATACCCGTTTCTGGGTTTTCCACCATTGCAGAGCATCACTAGTCAGTAGGTAAGCAGCAAATGTCTCCTTCTCAGCTTATAGAGTCTGAGCAATCTGGAATGCTTTCTCCACCTCCATTACCCAATCTTCCACCTGAATGGGCTCCTCAGTACCGTCAAAGTTAGGTGGTTTGACCTACTGGAACTTACGAATTCTAGCAGCTGGTGACTGAGGTTGTTACAAAACTACTGGTTGGGGGACAGTGGCAGCCTGTTGTTGCTGCTAATAGACTAGGAGGCCCTAGGATCTGTAGTAGTGTACCATAAGCATTCTGCCCCAATGGAGGCTGTGGTGCTAAGTTCACCAGATTTGAAGCATTGACTTATTGTTCATTTGTGGCCAAATAGGTGTCAGACTCAATTGGTACCTCAGAGACCATGTTTTGAGCATTAGCAGGTAGTACCTGCATAGCCCTAGCCACAAGAGAAGGAAATCCTGGTGTACTCATAACATGATTTCTAGCTTGCCTAGACCCAGCTTGCCTAGACCCCGCATGCCTAGACACAGCCTGCTTGGAGCCTTGCCCCTAGGACGCAGTGCTTTTTGTTTGTGGTGCCATGAGTTATCTACCTGGGGGTCAGAATAATACCATCCTACTTGGTTACACTATTCGTGAACAAGTATAACAACTCTACATCTCAACACAAACACAATATAACATAATCACACAATCACCACATTCTAATGAAATGAGACTATTATAACATGATCACAACATCGCAACATCATCATAGCATCATCATAACATCACAACATCGTCGCCACATCATGACTAATCAGAAAAGTAAGACAATTTTCGTCAAAAATATGAAAACAATTTGGCAGAAAAATTTTAAATGGCCATAATTTTCAAACGAAAAAGAAATTGACCCCCAAACTCAATCATTTTGGCGTAGCAAGAATTTCTATAGATCTTGAAATTCCCTTTTCAAAAATATATTATAATAGCAAATCAGATTAACGATTCAAAAGTTTTGACAGTTTTGACGCAAAATTACGCGAGAATATGCACCTAACTTCCTACCAAAACTTTCCACCGCAAACTTTCTAACCCCCAATACTTCTCTGGATCGCTCCAATGCATGCAAATGCAAATGTGGATGGTCTCAAATGCCCTTTTCTTATAAAAATGCTTTGATACCATAAAATGTCACGACCCGAAAGAAATCACGACAACTTTCTTTTTTGCAAATGATAAAATCCAAAATACACAAAGTCTGAAATCCAAAATAGTAAATGGTCTAAAACTCAAACCAAAAAGGTTCAAAATGACATGAATGGTTCAAATCAATGCATGCAGACTCCTCCCTACTTCCGTCCTGACGCCCCAATATCTGTAACAAGCAAGAAGACAAACGTGGTGAGTTATAAACTCAGTAAGTAATCCTACGATACCGCAATATCAACATACGAAAAATGATATCATTAGACCATACTCTAAAAAAAACTAGTCTCCTAAAACATTAGAATATAATTTATTTCTTAAAAATGATATCATTTCCACCATCTAATCATCATCACAACCCAAGATCCAACCTAGATAAGTCGATTGAAACTATATTTCTGAAAAACGAGATGTGAATGTAGTGGAATCTTACTCGATGATGGAGGATAGTTACTTGTGGGGAATTTTTGGCAGGATGTTGAAATCTTTGACTGAGGTGAACAAAACCTCATTGCGCGAAGGGTTGATGAGTGTCAAAAACACTCATTATTCGTGTATGTTTTAGTATAAGTTTAGCATTGTTATTAATTATTTAAGTGTGTTTTCTTTGTATAAATCTTATAATTATACATTTTGTTCTTTTATCATGATCTTTTGTTGTTGTTATGTTTTATTTATTTTTAGGAGCTTCATGGACCAAAATTGATGAATGCACGACAAAGACGACGAACGCACGACCAAGAGAACAAGGAAGCGAGCAAGATGAATTTGACAAAGCAAATAAGGCAAGATGGCTTAAGCTAACTAAGCATGACCAAGCATGACAAGGAAAGGGAGAGGGAGTCAATCCACTTGGCTTTCTCCACCCTGAAATTTCGTGTCATGCATTGGAGGGCGCCAATGTGTTGGAGGGCGCTAATGGTTACGTCAGCCTGGACCTATTGCGACAAACAAATACATAACTTCCTCATATAAAGTCGGATTGAGGCGCCATCAGCACAATTGGAAAGAAGACATCCATAGCTACAATCATACCAAAGGGCATATTTTAGTTCTGAGTCTAATGGTTTCAAATAGCAAGAATGGAAGACATCATTATAGCTGGAATGGAGTGCAACCACTTTAGTGACAAAGGCATGACAAATTGATGACCAAGCATTGGAGGGCGCCAATAGGTTGGCATACACTAACCCTCCAGACCGTGGCAAGCATTAGAGGGTGCCAATGTCTTGGAGAGCGCCAATCTTTATTGTTGGAGGGCGCCAATGTGTTGGAGGGCACCAATGCTTACCTTGGATGACATCTTGGCTGAGACTTTAAGGGAACAAGGATGGATCATGGCATTTTAACTCTTGCTTGCTAAGTCCTAAAGCCATTTAACTTCTTGCTTGCTAAGTCCTAAAGCCATTTAACTTCTTACTTGCTAAGTCCTAAAGCTAGAGACATAATTGGAGAATTTGGTTAGATATTACGTAAAGAATTAGTTTGTTAATTTGGTTTTGGATTGTAATATGACTTAGAATTAATTAGCTAGTTAACTAAGGCAAGAGAGAAAAGAGAGGAGGCGACCATCTTACCAAGAGGCAGCCGAGAGTGTGTGTAAAAAAAGAAAGAAAAGAAAGAAAAGAAAGAGAGGAAGAGAAGGAGAGAAGGCCGAGAGCTCCAAGGAAGAGAAGGAAGAGAGAAAAGAAAAAAAGAAAGAAGCTAAGGCAAAACCAAGCCTTGTCTTGCACTTGTAAAACTCTTCCACTCTTTTAATTCTTCCTTTTTTGCTTTGATCATGTAATATAACATGTATGTTAAGTGTGTCTATGTAATATATACGCTTGTGTTTATGTTAAAGCTAAGCATGTGTGAGTAGTTACTTATTGGTGTGATGCCTTGAAAACGTAAGTTTTCTAATAGTTTAAAATGGGTAAAAATGTTAAGGATCATGTATATGTTAAAGGACTTAATGCCTAGTCTAATTTGATCACCTAGAACTTTGAAAAATAATCGAGTCTTGGTCTTCGAGAGGAGAAAGACTTGGTCGAATGTTTAACATGTTGATCCGTTACCTCGTGAGATGAAAATCTCACTTGGTGATTGATTGTCCTTAAGGGTGATATTTATAGTTGATACTTAGCTAGGATTTTTTGTCTTGATGATTGCGAGGGCACGTCAAGTTTACTTGGTCCTAACTAAATATTAATTTAGACTAATCTTACGCGAGAGCATAGATTAGTTGCCTTGAAACACTCGAATCGTGACACGTACCTAAAAACCCAACGAACCATAAAGTTTACTTAAGTAATCTATGGTATCACACCACTTGTTTTAAGTTGATATATATCTTGTGTTCTTGTGTTTTCTTGTGATCTTGCATGTTTTAAGTTGGTTGTATTTTCATTTTAAGCATCTTAGTTTGTTAAGCCACCTAAACCAAACCAAAGAAACCAAAGACATAAAATTCCTAAATTTAAGTAAGTAAGCCGAGTAAGGCGCAACCACTTTCCTCGTGGGATCGACAACCCTACTTCATAATATATATTGCATTGAAGGCGTGTCTGAACTTATCCTCTCATCAATTGGCGCCATTACCGGGGATTGAGTTTCGAAGCTAAAACTTAGTTTACAAACTTGAGTTAGGAATTTTTTGCTACTGCCACGTACTGTTTTGAATTTTTTGGCCATGTTAGATTCAAAATTTGTAAAGCTAAGCCACGATTGGATTGAAGGTTTTTGTATCTTCTTTCCAACGCCGCTGAGTTTGCTCATTTTCTACTTAAGACGAAAAAGTTATCACATTTACAAGTCACAAAGGTCAAATCTGACGAGTTTTGCAAAAAACTTGCACGAAAATTCTTGCCAAGAAATTTTAGGATCGCATTTTATTTTTCCGAGGGTTGAAACGTCTGAATTTGTAAAAGCAACCCATTTAAACTTTGTGGACATGGAAGTCAGCTTTCCATAGCCGCTGAATTTGCATTTTTTGGACTTCGGACGAAGAAGTTATCACATTTTGAACACACAAAGGTCATTTCTGACGATTCTTGCGAAAAACTTGCTCGGAAAATTTTGGCCAGCTCGCATTTTATTTTTCTGGAGGTCGTTAATTGCTAATTTTTTAAAACAAGTCATGGTGATTTTGAAGTCTTCTTTCCAAAGCAGCTAAGATCACTGAAATTGGAGTTTGGACGAAAAAGATACTGTATTTTGAAGTTGTATGCACAAAATACAATTTTTAGACGAGTCTTGCCAAAATCTAGAATACGATTAGCCTCGTATTTTCACTATTTTAATAGTGAAAATACAATCTGGGAAAAATTTCCTTTGTCAAAGTTGTAGCATTGAAAGTCTTCTTTCATTTGCCACTGACCTTGTCCAAATAGGAGATTCGACGTAAAAGTTATAAATTTTCGGAGTCGCATGCCCAAAACGCGCTCAACCACCAACTTCCCTTTGGAAAGTGAAGTGGACATAGCATACTTGGAAAGGATATTGCGACAAGAAAAATTTCAACAAGAGAGGCTAAATCAAGAAAGAATTCAACAAGAAAGGATGAATCAACAAGAAGAACCACAAGGGGAGGCACAAGGAGCTGGTGGTGCTCAAGCAGCTGCAGGAGCTCAACCACCGCAACAACCTTTAATGGACTATGGTAAACCAACCTTAGGGGGGCACTTACCGGAGTGCAAAGGCAAGAAGTGGACGCTAATGAATTTGAACTTAAGCTAGCCATCATAAAAATGTTACAAAATTCCTCTCAATTTTATGGCTTACCCAATGAAGATCCTAATGACCACCTTGGGGACTTCATGGAGTTAGCCGATAATTTCAAATATAGAGGAATATCTGATGATGCCCTAAAGTTAAGGATGTTTCCTTTTACTTTAAGGGATAGGGCGAAGCTTTGGTACAAGCAATTAAAGGGAACTCCCATAACTACTTGGGAGGAATTAGCTAACGCTTTCTTGGAAGAGTATTTCTCATACTCAAAGACAAACAAACTCGTAAAGGAAATTCTTAATTTCCAACTATTTGAAGGCGAGTCTTTGAGTGAAACTTGGGGAAGGTTCAAGGAATTACAACAAAGTTACCCACACCACAGCTTGAAAGAAGAATGTTTGCTAAAGACTTTCTACTTTAGCCTAGGACCAACAGCAATGGGAACTGTTGATGCTGCCTCAAATGAAATATGTTTTAGAAAAGGTAGGGAAAAAGCCCTCTTTATCTTAAAGGAATTGGCAGCAGCAAACCGGTTAAGGGCTAGTGAGAGAAAGAAGCAACCTATGAGGGAGGTTAGAGAGCTTAGAGAACCACAAGAGCACATATGGATGATTGAGCTAGACACTCAGACATCTTTCCAAGCTCAGTTGGATTTAATGGCAAAGCAGTTAAAGGACATGAATACTAACAAAGTTAATTCCGTGGTAGTACAACAAAGCTGTGAAGCATGCGGAAATGCTGGCCACGAGTATAATGATTTGCCATGCTTAACCAACCCAGGGAACAAGCTAATTTTATTAGTGGGCAAGGGCAAGGAGCAAACCGGATGGGGAATAACCCCTATTCATCAACTTACAATCCAGGGTGGAGGAATCACCCTAACTTCTCATGGAAAAGAGATACCAATGATAACAACTTAGCCATTGTTGACGACAAAGGACTTCCTTTATAGGCCCCACAACAAGGACCACCTCCTAGTTTTCAACCATGAGGTTACTTAGGGGAGAGATTGGGAGCGATTGAAGAGAGGTTCACCAAAATTGAGAAATTCATTCAAGAAAATGGAGGATCTTCAATCCACCAAAGTCAAATTTTGGCAGCCTTAACTAGTAAAGAAGCTAGGCAAAACAACTTAGAGCAATTCCTAAAGGGTCAAGCTACTGTAACGCGCAACATAGACGTACAACTGGGGGGAATCGCAAAAACAAATGCTACTAGAGCATCAGGCTCTCTTCCCAGTTCTATGGAGGAAAACCCTAGAGGTAATGTCAATGCTATCTTCTTGAGGAGTGGCAAGGAATTGGCTCTCAAAGTTGTTAAAGACAAGGCTAAGGAAAATGAGAAGGAGATTCCCACCAAAGACAAGGAGGAAAAAGTTATGGAGAAAGAAAAGAGTCCGCACGTTGAAATAGACGTGGTGGAGGAAGAAGTTTATGTTCCACCACCACCAATGATTCCCATTCTTCCTATTCTAAATAGGGTAAAGAAGAAGTCGGGGATGGATGAAAAATTTCTTCGTTTCATGGAGAAAATAAAGAATGTGTAGATTAGTGTCTCTTTTCTTGAGATGCTAGACCAAGTGCCATACTATACTAAGTTTCTGAAGGAACTTGTCACAAAGAAGAGGAAGTGGGACGATGGAGAGACTATTGCCCTCACGGCAAATTATAGCTCCTTACTCTCTAAAAATCTTCTGACAAAACTTAAAGATCCTGGGAGTTTACTATTCCTAACTTCATTGGTGACATTGAGTTTCCTAGCTGTTTATGTGATTTAGGCACAAGTATCAACTTGATGCCTTTATCTATATTTAGGGAACTTGGTTTGTGTGAAGTTAAACCAACCACTATGCTTCTGCAGTTGGCAGACCAAACAATCAAGAAACCTTTTGGTGTAGTTGAGGATGTCCTGGTTAAGATTGACAAGTTCATCTTTCCAGTTGACTTTGTTGTGCTTGATTTTCCAGAGGACAAGAAATGTCCACTAATTTTAGGTAGGCCCCTCCTCAACACAGCACACGCATTGGTAGACGTGCATAATTGAAGATTGGTCCTCCTGAATTGGAGAGGATAAGGTTGAGTTTAAAATGAGCAATTTGATGCGCCATCCTCAAGAGGAAGGGGCGTGCATGAAGATTGACGTCATCGAAGATTGTGTCCTTGAGTTCTGTAGAGAGAACATCTAAAAAATCAAGGATACGGAGGAAATAAAGGTAGAAGAGGAAAATGACGAAGTCAAAGAGGAGGAAATTGCCAAGAATGGTCTACTTGATGAGTTGGAGATACATTTGAAATATCAAACTCCACCCTCAATAGTGAAAGCTCCATCCTTGGAGTTGAAAGAGTTGCCCTCGCATCTAAGATATTATAAATGGAGGGAGATTACCAATCATTAATTCAAACAAGCTCTCCAAGGATGAAGAGGATAAAGTGCTCGCAATAGTAAATAGATGGATAAAAGCCATTGCTTGGCAAATATCCAATATCAAGGGTATAAGCCCTGAAATTATGATCCATCACATCCACATGGAGGAAGGAGCGAGGCTGAGGGTAGACCAATAAAGAAGACTAAATCCTAACATGAAGGAGGTTGTGAAGAAGGAGGTGATCAAACTCCTAGAAGCCGAAATAATTTATCCAATCTCGGATAGTGAGTGGGTAAGCCCAATTCATTATGTTCCAAAAAAAGGGAGAATGACAGTGATAATCAATGATGAGGGTGAGCTCATTCCAACATGAACTATTACTGGTTGGAGGGTGTGCATTGATTATCGGAAATTAAATGACGCCACAAGGAAAGATCATTTTCCTCTTCCTTTCATTGATCAAATGTTAGAAAGGATAGCGGGGTATTCTTACTATTGCTTTTTGGATGGGTACTCAGGGTACAACCAGATCGCAATTTATCCCAGAGACCAAGAGAAGATATCATTTACCTGCCCTTTTGGTGTTTTTGCATATTGTAGAATGCCTTTTGGATTATGTTGTACACCAGCAACATTTCAACGTTGCATGAAAGCTATCTTTTGGAAAATGAATGAGAAAATCATGGAGGTTTTCATGGATGACTTCTCTATTTTTGGAAACTCATTTGATCACTGTTTGGACAACCTAGACAAGGTTTTAGAGAGGTGCGAAGAAAAGAATCTTGTGCTTAATTGGGAAAAATACCATTTTATGGTAGATGAAGGAATAGTTCTTGGGTACGAGATTTCTAAAGTTGGTATGGAAGTTGATAGAGCCAAAACTGAGGCGATCGAGAAAATGGCAGCACCAACCATAGTGAGAGGAATAAGAGCCTTTCTGGGTCATGCTAGATTTTATCAAAGATTCATCAAGAATTTTTCTCTAATTGCAAAGCCTTTGACTAATTTGCTAATGAAGGACGTACCCTTCAATTTTGATGAGCAATGCCTTCAAGCATTCAATGCTCTCAAAAAGGCTCTTATCACTACTCCGATAATTTCATCACTGGATTGGAAGCTTCCATTTGAGTTGATGTGCGATGCGACTGATCTTGCTCTTGGTTGTGTTCTGGGACAGAAAAAAGAGGGAAAGCTACATGTCATCTACTATGCATTATAGTTTTGGCAGGTGCTCAACTCAATTATACGACTACGGAGAAAGAGATGCGTGTAGTCGTATATGCATGTGACAAATTCAGGCCATACTTACTAGGGTCAAAAGTGATAGTGTATACTGACCATGCTGCTTTGAAGTACTTGTTCTCAAAGCAAGATGCAAGACCTCGCTTGATGCGGTGGATTTTGTTACTTCAGGAATTCAATTTGTCCATTAAGGATAAGAAAGGAGCAGAGAATGTGGTAGTTGACCATCTCTCTCGTTTAGAGAAAAGTGATGGTGTGGAAGTGAATGGAAAGATTTAGGAAGAGTTTCGAGATGAAACTCTAATGACACTGAGTAGAGTGCACGAACCTTGGTATACAGATTTTTCCAACTTTTTAGTTGGAGGAATTATCCCTAATGACATAAGTTATCCCCAAAGAAAGAAATTTTTAAGGGATATTCAGATGTTTATTTGGGATGATCCTTATCTTTTTAAGAGGTGTAGTGATGGAGTGTTAAGGCGATGCATTACAGAATGGGAAATAGCAAACATTTTAGAGCAATGCCATAACACTCCATACTCGGGTCATTATGGAGCATCTAGGATTGCTTTAAGGGTTTTGGAGTGCAAATTTTATTGGCCTTATATTTTTAAGGACGCACGTATGTATGTTGAGTAGTGTGATCGCTGCTAGAGAATGAGCAACATTTCAAAGAGAAACGAGATGCCCTTATCTGGAACTTTGGAGATAAAACTCTTTGATGTGTGGGGTTTGGATTTTATGGGACCATTTCCCACATCATACAGCAACAAGTATATATTGGTTGGAGTAGACTACGTTTCAAAGTGGGTAGAAGCTCTAGCGTCACCAACAAATGATGCAAGAGTTGTAATCCGCTTTCTAAAGAAACTTTTCTCAAGATTTGTAGTGCCGAGAGCAATTATCAGTGATGGAGGATCACACTTCTGTAACAAACCTTTTGAGATTCTGCTAAAACGATATGGGGTGACGCACAAGGTAGCAACACCTTATCATCCCAAACGAGCGGACAAGTTGAGCTCACCAACCAGGAGCTTAAAAAGATCTTGGAAAGACAAGTCAGAACTGCAAGAAAGGATTGGTCGAACAAGCTCAATGATGCCTTATGGGCATATCATATGGCATTTCGAACTCTAATGGGAATGTCACCTTATTAGCTTGTCTATGGCAAAGCATGCCATATTCCTGTAGAACTTGAGCATCGTGCATTTTGGGCTATCAAAACCCTTAATTATGATTACAAAAAGGCACGGGAATGAAGAATTCTCCAACTCTTTTAGTTAGAAGAAATTTGGGACCTAGCATTCAAGAGCTCAAGACTCTCCAAGGAAAGGACCAAAAAGAGACATGATGCCCACATTATCCGAAAATATTTCAAAGAGGGCCAACATGTTCTTCTTTTTAACTCTAGATTTAAACTCTTCCCTGGGAAACTCAAATCTAAGTGGAGCGGACCTTACAAAATTGTGACAATATTTCCTTTTGGGGCACTAGATTTACAAAACAACAAAGGGGAAGTTTTTAGAGTTAATGGGCATCGATGCAAACTTTACACTGGAGGAGGATTTATTAACCAAATCACAAAAGTGAAATTGTTTAATGCGACTATTTGTCAATAAGCATTAAAGGAACAAGAGTCAAGTTGACGACTCTAAATTAGCATGTCTGTAAATAGGATTTTTCTCTTTTACCTGTAGAGAATAAATAACAGGATATTTTTCTCGAAGTACATTATGTTAGTGTGTTTCTTAGTCAAGAAAAAGCTTTCGAAAGATATTTGCCTCATCATTCTGCATATGGAAAAAGAAACATTGAGAATTGAACATTGTGACCTCATTCATATGAGACACTCCTCACAATTTGCGAATACTGTGGTACTACAGGGTGACTCGACTAGGCTTAGAGCCAAAAGAGTTGCAAGAAAAAGGTAGTTTATCATGGTACTCCAATTGTGAGTTGTGCATGTTGCGAAGGTCAGAGTTAGATCTGTAAATAAGTTTGTTCTCTTTTACCTATGGAAGATAAAGAACAGGATGTTTTGTGCCAAGTATATGTGTTTAGTGAGAGTCTTAGTTTCTAGGAAAATCTCGATAGATGTTTGCCTAATCATTCTGAAAAAAGAAAATGAGAACCTAAAAATTGAGCGACGAGAGGAGAATTACTTGAGGCACTCCCAAGGAACATCAAAGAATGTCTACAAGAATAGGATGTCAAAATTTGGTTTATGTCACAAATGTGGAAAATTGGAACACAAAGGTGTTTGTAGCAAACACAGTACTATGTCACAAACCAAGCAAACTATCCTGTTACGTCAAGACCCCGTTAAGCTTTGTGTTGAAAAGGTTGCGAGACCAGGCAGTTCATCGTGGTACGCGATTGAAGAACTGTGTGAGTTGCGAATATCAAAGTTGCATCTTTAATGGTGATTACATTTGATATAGTACTATATGCCAATCGAGTGATTGTGCTATTACGTCGTAACCCTACTAGGCTTAGTGCTAAATAAGTTGCGATAACTGACAATCCATCAAAGATATGACCCATCAGAATGGGGCATCTAGTTTTTAAGCTTTCCAGGAATGCAGCATAAATAAAAGCCAAAAAAATCAAAAAAATAGAAAAACACAAAAAAATTAGAGTAGATTTCATTTTGTTGTGTGTTAGTTTGATTGAGTTTTATTTTAGTGTGTTTATTTTAGGTTAGTTTCTTTAGTACATAGGTAGAGCACGCCCTACTTAGTGTACTTCACCACTCATCCAAGCCGAGAATGGCATGCTTAATGAAGATCACAATCCCTGCCTCTCATATAGTTGTTCTCACCAGGATCAAACCACAATGTCTGATATTGGATCATCTACTGGAGAACGATAAAAGAATCCTAGAAAACATCCATGAAAATCTACAGAAACTTCAGTAGAGCAACTTGAGGATGTTGCACAACTCTACGGAGCTCCCTTTGCTATCTATTAAGATTAGGAGGGAGAAAGGTACACTCATCTCTATGACATTGTTGCTATTTCCCATTCAAAAATTGATTGGAAAGACATGGAGACCTTAGGAGTTAAGGAACAATTGCGCACTACTTTAAAGAATTTAGGTTGGGAATATTTTGCTGATCATGGTATAAGTGCCAGGTAGAACTTGACGCTTGAATTTTATTGCACAATGAGAATTGCTGAAAATCACAAATCACTTAGTGGACGATTGTTCAACACTAAATTCAAAGTGACCACACAAATGTTCAATAAAATTCTTTAACTCAAGTCGGGAAGAGGTGACCTTGATTTTACACTATTCGATGATGCTAATATTGAATGGGAAGAACTCACATGTTTTCATCAATACGAATCAAGAAAAGCACCTAACGCTTTCATTAGGGAACCATATTTAGGAATTATGCACAGATTCATGTGTTTGACTTTTTGTGGTCAGTGGGAGGAGAGTAAAGTGATTAGACAACAACTGTATGCTATACATTGCTTGTGTCACGGCAAACCATTTAGTACTTTTGCTATGGTTATAGATGTCTTTGAATGTATTCTGTCAGAGGAACCAGCAAAGTTGTATCTTGGTCACATTATATCATGTTTTGCACATCACTATTTCCCTAACCAATTAGCAGTTTACCAAGGGAGAACTTTCCCTCCTGTGCTGCTAAACATCACCCAGCTTAACAATGCTAGAATGATAGATAAAAAGAAGACCACGGGAGATGATATAGTGACCTAAAAACTATGGGAGACACGCAAAGCTGTGCAAGACCAACTCAAGTCAAGTAAACCAATGTCGTTACCATATCGCCAGATACAATTCAATGAACTTCATGACAAGTTTAACTCTATGCAGGTACAATTCCAGAGTTTTATTGCATCTAGCTCCTCTAGTTCAGAACACCAAATGGACTTCTATGATCAAATGAGGGCGGGACAACAAGCTCAGTTCGATGGCTAGCAAGCACACTATGCTCAGCAGCAAGCACACTATGCTCAAGAGGAAGCACACTACGCTAGACAAGCAGAACACAATGCTCAGTAGCAGGCACACAATGAATGGATGCACAAGTGGGCGGAGAACTTTGGAGGCAGATTTACACCTCCTTTGGACGAATTCTGACCAGGGAGCTCCTTTTTCCTTTTACTTTTTATTTTATTTTCTTTATTTAGTTGTGTGCATATATGTGAAATAATATGTTTGCTTAATTTTGTTTTTATATATATGCTTGTAAATTAATATTTTTGTGTTATAAGTTTTTTTTTATTTTGTTAATATACCTGTATTGAGATAGTTTATTCGTATCTTTGGTGATCCGATACGAAAGTGTTCCGATTTGAGCTCTACAGGGTTCGATCTCCTTGTTCCTTCTTACATACTAGATCATCGAGATAAAACTATCTCATATTTGTTTTCTTTTTGTAATTAGGTGTTTATTAGTATCGTAGACACCATGAGGACAATGTGTCATTCAAGTGTGGGGAGGGTTCCTTTCAGGAATCTTCCTTGTATATTAATAATGTTTGGTTTGATGTGTCTAGGTTTAGACTTGGTATAAATTTTTCAAAATTTGACCCCCTTCAAAAATTTTCAACTTGTGTTAGAAGATTGTTACCTTATTAGTTAGGAATTTAACTCGAACACAAAGCTTAGGAATATGTAGAAACCTCACACTAAGTTATTTAGACTAGTGATTTCGCTGTTTAGACTAGACTAGAATGATAATGTGCGAACTTTGTGAGAAATTTTGAGCCGAAGGAGGAGACATCAGTCTCCAAATCTTTTCATAAGATGTATACTAAGTCAGTTGATTAGATATCCTACTATTACTTATCGTAATCTTTGTTGTACGGAAGTTAGTGGGACGACATGGGCATTCTTTGACATTGAGCCTAGAGCTTTAGAGACAAAATCCTATAAATTTCCAATTGCTTAACCAATTTGAGCCTAGCCTTTTCTTGATTATAGACTAGGTAACCAACTTTTAACCTAAATTACTGTTCTTCCTTACCTTTGACCATCATATCCGAGGATCATAGGAGGAGTTATACGGGTGTAGTTGGTAGCTTCATGTAAATGGTTTAAGTTGTGGATATTGTAGAATATTAATTGGCCAAGTGTAGAAGCCGAGTTTTTGCCTAGAACATGCTAAGTTTATTTAGTTTGTTTATTTTTAAGAAAAAAAATGTGTTGTAAATAAGTGTTAGTCAAGAAAAAGAAAAAAAACAAAAGAAAACAAAAGAAAAAAAAGAGAAAAAAAAGAAAAACTGCAAAAAAAAGTGTAGAATAAAGCATGTACTCTAGGAAAGACTCGAGCTTCAAAGTCATAAAATATTGGGAAATGGGTGAGAGCTTAATTATTTTAAGTGAGGGTGTCTAGATTAGACGAGTGATAGTTACTTTTGTAATGTCCTCAGATTGGGTGGTTTAACCACTATCTAAATTTTTACCTCACCTTTACCTAAGCCCCATTACAACACGATATAAAGACCCCCTGATCATTAACAACCTTACGATTAAAGATATCGTTGAGTAGGACGTAGGATGCTTAGAAATATATTGGCTAAGTATACAAGTGATAGGAAGTTGCCTACTTATATAATAAGTGACATAAATTTCTTACCACTGAGAGATTAATGTTCTAGTGTCTTTTACATAGTGTTAATATTAGTTTCAACAACTAAGTGTAGAAGAGTCTAACTATTCGTTCGTTTTGTGATTAAGCTAATGAACTAGCTATGTAGGGATATTCTTTTGATTTAAGCTAATATTTTTTAGGGGAGTCATTTTACGAATTCTTTATGCCATATCTTTTCCTTTTTGTGTGCTTTTCTTTTATATACTTGTATGTTTCCGCATTCGAGTTTTGCTTGGGGCCAAGCAAAGATTCAAGTGTGGGGGTGTGATGAGTGTCAAAAATAGTCATTATTCGTGTATGTTTTAGTATAAGTTTAGTGTTGTTATTAATTATTTAAGTGTGTTTTCTTTGTATAAATCTTGTAATTATACATTTTGTTCTTTTATCGTGATCTTTCGTTGTTCTTATATTTTATTTATTTTTAGGAGCCTCATGGACCAAAATTGACGAATGCACGACAAAGACGACGAATGCACGACCAAGATGACGAGGAAGCGAGCAAGATGAATTTGACAAAGCAAAATGGCTTAAGCTAACTAAGCATGACCAAGCATGACAAGGCAAGGGAGGGCGCCAATGTGTTGGAGGGCGCCAATGGTTACGTCAGCCTGGATCTCTTGTGACGAAATAATTCATAACTTCCTCATATGAAGTCGGATTGAGGCACTGTTAGCAGCATTGGAAAGAAGACATCCTTATCTACAATCTGATTAAAGGGCATATTTTAGTTCTGAGTCTAAGGGTTTCAAATTGCAAGAATGGAAGACGTCATTGCAGCTGGAATGGAGTGCAACCACTTTAGTGCAAAAGCATGACAAATTGATGACCAAGCATTGGAGGGCGCCAATAGGTTGGCGTGCACTAACCCTCCAGACCATGGCAAGCATTGGAGGGCGCCAATGTCTTGGAGGGTGCCAATTTTTATTGTTGGAGGGCGCCAATGTGTTGGAGGGCACCAATGCTTACCTTGGATGACATCTTGGCCGAGACTTTAAGGGAACAAGGATGGATCATGGCATTTTAACTCTAGCTTGCTAAGTCCTAAAGCCATTTAACTTCTTGCTTGCTAAGTCCTAAAGCTAGAGACATATTTGGAGAAGTTGGTTAGATATTATGTAAAGAATTAGTTTGTTAATTTGGTTTTGGATTGTAATATGACTTAGAATTAATTAGCTAGTTAACTAAGGCAAGAGAGAAAAGAGAGGAGGTAGCTATCTTACCAAGAGGCAGTCAGGAGTGTATGTAAAAAAAGAAAGAAAAGAAAGAGAGGAAGAGAAGGAGAGAAGGCCGAGAGCTCCAAGGAAGAGAAGGAAGAGGGAAAAGAAAAAAAGAAAGAAGCAAAGGCAAAACCAAGCCTTGGCTTGCACTTGTAAAACTCTTCCACTCTTTTAATTCATCCTTTCTTGCTTTGATCATGTAATATAACATGTATGTTAAGCGTGTCTATGTAATATATATGTTTGTGTTTATGTTAAAGCTAAGCATGTGTGAGTAGTTACTTATTGGTGTGATGCCTTGAAAACTTAAGTTTTTAATAGTTTAAAATGGGTAAAAATGTTTAGGATCATGTATATGTTAAAGGACTTAACGCCTAGTCTAATTGGATCACCTAGAACTTTGAAAATAATTGTGTCTTGGTCTTCGAGAGGAGAAAGACTTGGTCGAATGTTTAACATGTTGATTCGTTGCCTCGTGGGATGAAAATCTTACTTGGTGATTGATTGTCCTTAAGGGTGATATTTATAGTTGATACTTAGCTAGGATTTTGTGTCTTGATGATTGCGAGGGCACGTCAAGTTTACTTGGTCCTAGCTAAGTATTAATTTAGACTAATCTTGTGCGAGAGCAGAGATTAGTCGCCATGAAATATATGGTATCACACCACTTGTTTACTTAAGTAATCTATGGTATCACACCACTTGTTTTAAGTTGATATATATCTTGTGTTCTTTTGTTTTCTTGTGATCTTGCATGTTTTAAGTTGGTTGTATTTTCATTTTAAGCATGTTAGTTTGCTAAGCCACCCAAAGAAACCAAAGACATAAAATTCCTAAATTTAAGTAAGCCGAGGAAGGCGCAACCTCTTTCCTCGTGGGATCGACAACCCTACTTCATAATCTATATTGCATCGGAGGCGTGTCTAAACTTGTCCACTCATCAAGGGTCGTGCTTCATTAGGATTCGCGCAAACTTAACAACCCTAGAGTATGCTTGTTAAGGGATTCCTTGAATTCTCTTGGCCATCTTTAAACTGCATGTATATATTAGAGTACATATTATAGCTGATTGATTAGTTCCGCAATCAATGCAACGACAAAAAACTAAGTGTGCATGTACTTACTAGAAACAAAATACGCATAGGATAGATCCATAATATTCCTTCTGGATATAATAGAATGGCATAGATTCATTCGAGTGACATAATGACAAAGACAATTTGTAACGTCAATCTCGGACAGATATGGTATAAACATCACAAAAATCTCATCCGGTACAATGTTTAAGTAGTCTGAACTATTACAATAAAAAACCAACCTTAGTGAAAAGTCTCAATCTCCGTACCAAACGTCCACCATCTGACCTTGAACACCTGACTGCACATTAACGACATCACCGATATATAAAGTTCGTGCTCGCAAGTTGCCCATAGATGAACACCGTCACCTTATGCCTCCGCAACAGAAGGATTCCTTGCGCCGTGGATACATAAAAGGAGCGTGTTTATCCGGGACGACTTGGGAGCACGAACTTTGGTGGAAATTAATTCGGTGTTTATGGACAAATGCTGGACGTGCAATTCGCGTTATGCTGTTCTCCGCTAGATTGTGATCCACATAAACCTTTTTTCTTTTTCTAGGTAAAAAACTACGTGGGTCTATATTAAATAACCAGCCGCAAAACATTTTGGCTTTAGCATGGGAAAGTCTCCAAATCTGAGAAAAATGTTGCATATTATTTAGTACTAAATTGTTAAATGATATTTAGATATCCTTTATTTTTATTGTAAAAATTATTAATTAAAATAAATGTAATCCTGACTAAATCAATTTTGATATAAAAAATTTAGAAAAATCAAATTATTTAAAAATATTATTGTGGATTAGCCAATGGGATGATTAGGTTACTAATCAATGAGGTTAATTATTGCCTCAAAAGTTTTCTCGTAAAATAATTGGCCTTGAATTGGATGCAAACTAAAGGAACTATTCCAAACAACACGGAATAAAAAATAGACCGAGCTATCCTATTTTGTTCTTAAACATTCGCATGTTTTAGTATCATATTAACATATTTTGTATATTAATATTATCGTGTGTAAATAGTTTTGTAAACTTTTAACAGTGAAAAAAAATGTGAGACCATAAAATGATGAATCATATTAACATATTTTATGTATAATTATTAACATATTTTTTCTTATATGGTGAAATATTTTGCGGAACAATTCTATCATGCACGTCTTGCGTGTCTTAAATGTAATTTTTTGCATTTTTGCGAAAAATTCATACATGTCAATATTGATATATAAACCATGTAAATATTAACAAATTGAGAATGTCAATATTAAAGAACAAAATATGTTAATATGACTCACCTTTTTTATTATATACTATTTGGAATAATCATCATTCTCCTTACCGAATTCAGCCCAAAATAATTCAACCTCACCTATCCCGCAAGTATTCCTCCATTGATGGTGGAGCTTTGCGGCTAAACCATTTGGATTATTTGAAAACATATGTAACTTCGCCTTTCATCTATCATATTAGAAAGAATAATATGATGAATGATAGATTTTTGAATTATATATTTAAGAGAAAAATATCATTTACATGTAAAACAAGAAGAAAGGGAATAATATTTTAGGAAAAAAATGGTACTTGTTTTTCATTTTTGATGGTTGAAAGAAAAAACCAAATTTTAGAATTCACCAATATTTTTATCCCTAAACACACATAACAAAATAAAAAGAGTATAGATATCATAAACATTCTCTCACGATTTCTATTCCTAACTTTATATTATTTTAGAAAAGAATTACAATATATTTTAACCTCTATATAATAGATTTCAAGAATTTGTTTGTACTTCTGCAAGATTATGATATCTTCTTGAGTTATTGGACCATACTCTTAACATAAAAAAAACTAGTCTCCTAAACATTACAATATAACTTATTTCTTAAAAGTGATATAATTTCCACATCTAATCATCATCACAACCAAAGATCGAACCTAGATAAGTAGGTTGGAACTATATTTCTAAAAAACGAGATGTGAATGTAGTGAAATTTTACTCGGTGATGGTGGATAGTTATTTGTGGGGCATTTTCGGCAAGATGTTGAAATCTTTGACGAAGGTGAACAAAACCTCATTGCGCGAAGGGTCGGGCTTTATTAGGATTTGCGCAAACTTAACAACCCTAGAGGATGCTTGTTAAGGGATTCTTTGAATTCTCTTGGCCATCTTTAAACTGCATGTATATATTAGAGTGCACATTTTAGCTGAGTGATTAGTTCCGCAATCAATGCTACGACAAAAATCTAAGTGTGCATGTACTTACTAGAAACAAAATACGGATAGGATAGATCCATAATACTCACTCTGGATATAATAGAATGGTATAGACTCATTCGAGTGACATAATGACAAATAAAATTTGTAGTGTCAATCTCGGACAAATATGGTATATAAACATCACAAAAACCTCATCCGGTACAATGTTTACGTAATCTAAACTATTATTACAAAAAACCAACCTTAGTGAAAAGTCTCAATTTCCGTACCAAACGTCCACCATCTGACCTTGAACACCTAACTGCACATTAACAACATCACCGATATATAAAGTTCATTCTCGCAAGTTGCCCATAGATGAACACCTTCACCTTATGCCTCCGCAACGGAAGGATTCCTTGCGCCGTGGATACATAAAATGAGTGTGTTTATCCGGGACAACTTGGGAGCACGAACTTTGTTGCCAATTAATTCCGTGTTTATGGACAGATGTTGGACGTTCAATTCGCGTTATGCTGTTCTCCGCTAGATAGTAATCCACATAAACTTTTTTTTCTTTTTCTTGGTACAAAACTACGTGGGTCTATATTAAATAACCAGCCGCAAAACATTTTGGCTTTAGCATGGGAAAGTCTGCAAATCTGAGAAAAATGTTACATATTACTTGTCCTTACAAGACACAGAAATCAATTAGAATTGAAATACTAACTGAACAAATTGATCCAAATAATGCAAAAATCTCCAACGTTCATGGACTTCTAGGGACACCCCGCCCGATGGCGTTCACCGTCCAATTGGTCCTTACCTGAACACTAAATACCAAATAATCTATGGATAATTCCTCTGAGGCCCCTCAGGTTTGCGATAATTAATGATTCAGCCTCTTTAGTTTTTTTTTATTATTTAGCCCCTCTAGTTTATGAAAAGGGTATTATTTAACCCCTGTTGCCGGAATCAACTCTTTTCTCTGGCGAAAATGGACCTAAGATTACTAAAATATCCTTTTCCTTTAAAGAGTAAAAAAATAAATTAAAATATAATCATAATTTGTATTGAGCTGAAATTTTTCATGAAGTATCCTAAAAATATATGATTTACCTAAAATATTTCAGAAATGTTGGAGGGACATAAGTATTTGTTTTATTTTCCAACTTACCAAAATTTTGTAAAATCATATAAAATAAAATATTTGTCTAATTGGGCTAAAACTTGTCCCATATGTCTTTAAGCATCTTTAATGAATTTAGGAATAAAAAACATGAGCCAATTTTGAAAAATTCTGGAGATACCAAAAATATAGAGTTTTAATTTATTTTTTTACTAAAGATGGAGTCTTTAGTAAAGATGCTTAAGGACACATAGAACAAGTGTTAGGTCTTAAATTCATTAAATATGCTTAAGAACACATGGGACAAGGTTTAGCCGAGTTAGACAAATTTTTTATTTTATATAATTTTACAAAATTTGGCACGTTGGAAAATAAAACAAATACTTCTGTGCCTCCAGCATTTCTCAAATATTTTATGTAAATCTTGTATATATTTAGGATGCTTCATGAAAAATTTCAGCTCCATACGAATTATGATTGTGTTTCAATTTATTTCTTTACTTTTTAAAGGAAAAGAGTATTTTAGTAATCTTAGGTCCATTTTCGTAGGAGAAAAGAGTTGATTGCGGCAAGAGGGGCTAAGTAATACCCTTTTCACAAATTATTTATCACATAATCTTAACAGAGCTTAGTTTTTCACGAGTAAAAGTGTTATTCCATATCAAGATAAACTCACCGGATTACATGGCTAATCCTTTCACCAAGCTATTCTGCAATATAGATAATTACTGTCAGATAAGCGATGCAGCCAAAAAATGCAAAAAGACTAATATAATGTTGAATCCAGTGATTCAATAATACCGAAAAGTCAAAAGAATTTAATCTCAAAGCAAAATTTATTCATCCAAGTTTGAGCGAAATGTAAAAGACTAATTCTCCTTATAAGGAATACATAGACACCTATTGGAATTAAAACACTAACTAGCCAAACCAAACACCTAAAAAAAATCATAATATACGAATAAACTAAAATAATAATTTTCAACTGCATTTAAATATTCAGCTAAAGTAATGCAACTTCATCTCAATTATTTCTCAACTCTAAAACAGGTCTTTACAAATTCATATTCCCGGTCTTAAGATTTATTAGTTCAAATCTTGTCACTTTGATAGCATAAATAGTTCACAATGGATAAGGATCTCATTCAAAAACGGATCAGGTGGAAACAGGAATTTTCCTCCGTTTCCTAATTACATGAGTCGGATTTATTGATATTTAAATTCATATACCGTTTATAATGTTTAGTACTAAATTGTTAAATGATATCTAGATATCCTCTATTTTTATTGTAAAAATTATTATTTAAAATAAATGTAATCCTTATTAAAACAATTTTGATATAAAAAATTTAGAAAAATCTATTTCTTTAAAAATATTATTGCGGATTAGCCAATGGGATGATTAGGTTACTAATGAATGAGGTTAATTATTCCCTCAACCATTTCAAAAGTTTTCCCATAAAATAATTGGCCTTGAATTGGATGCAAACTAAAGGAGCTATTCCAAACTATTCCAAACAACACGGAATAAAAAATAGACCGAGCTATCCTATTTTGTTCTTAAACATTGGCATGTTTTGGTATCATATTAACATATTTTGTATATCAATATTATCGTGTGTAAATAGTTTTGTAAACTTTTAACGGTGAAAAAAATGTGAGACCATAAAATGACGAATCATATTAACATATTTTATGTATAATTATTAACATATTTTTTTCTTACATATTGACATGTTTTGCAGAACAATAATATCATGCACGTCTTGCATGTCTTTAATGGTTGAAAGAAAAAACCAAATTTAAAAATTCACCTATATTTTTATCCATGAAAACACATAGCAATATAAATAGAGTATGAATATCATAGACATTCTCTCAAGATTTCTATTCTAAACTTTATGTTATTTTAGAAAACAATTACAATATATTTTAACATCTATATATTAGATTTCAAGAATTTGTTTGTACTT
>SOPF01020139.1:0-12499 GCA_012979155.1 Hypericum perforatum
CCAAGCTTCACTCAAAGACTCGCCTTCAAATTGTTGGAAATTTAGAATTTCTTTTACGAGTTTGCTAGTCTTTGTGTATGGGAAATACTCTTCCAAGAAAGCATTAGCTAATTTCTCCCAAGTAGTTATGGGAGTTCCCTTTAATTGCTTGTACCAAAGCTTAGCCCTATCCCTTAAAGTAAAAGGAAACATCCTTAACTTTAGGGCATCGTCAGATGTTCCTCTATACTTGAAATTATCGGCTAACTCCATGAAGTTCCCAAGGTGGTCATTTGGATCTTCGTTGGGTAAACCATAAAATTGAAAGGAATTTTGTAACATTTGTATGACGGATGGCTTAAGTTCAAATTCATTAGCATCCACTTCTTGTCTTCGCACTCCCGTACGTGCCCCCCCTAAGGTTGGTTTACCGTAGTCCATTAAAGGTTGTTGCGGTGGTGGAGCACCACCAGCTCCTTGTGCCTCCACTTGCAGTTCTTCTTGTTGATTCATCATCTCTTGTTGATGTCTTTCTTGATTTAGCCTCGCTTGTTGAAATTTTTCTTGTCGCAATGTCCTTTCCAAGAGTGCTATGTCCACTTCACTTTCTAAAGGGAAATTAGTGGTTGAGCGCGTTCTGGGCATGCGACTTAGAAAATTTATAACTTTTTCGTCCAATCTCCTATTTAGACAAGTCAAAGGCAAATGAAAGAAGACTTCCAATGCTACAACCTTGACTAAGGAAATTTTTCTCAGATTGTATTTTCACTATTCAAATAGTGAAAATACGAGGCTACTTGTATTCTACGTTTCGGCAAGACTCGTCCAAAAATTGTATTTTGTACGTACAACTTCAAAATACGATATCTTTTTCGTCCTAACTCCAAAATCGATGAGGTCAGCGGCGTTGGAAAGAAGACTTCCCAAACTACAACTTCACATTAACTTGTTTTCAAAGTTTCGGACTTAAAGACTTCCAGAAAATTAAAATGAGAGCTGGCCAAAATTTTCCGAGCAAGTTTTTCGCAAGAAATGTCAGATTTGACCTTTATGTGTTCAAAATATGATAACTTCTTCGTCCAAACTCCAACAAATGCAAACTCAGCGGCGTTGGAAAGAAGACATCAAGTACTTCAATCCCACTGTGGCTTAGTTTTACAAATTCGGAAGTTTTGACGCTCGGAAAAATAAAATGCGAACCTTAAATTTTTTGGCAAGAATTTTCGTGCAAGTTTTTCGCAAGACTCGTCAGATTTGACCTTTGTGACTTGTAAATGCGATAACTTTTTTGTCTTAAGTCGAAAATGAGCAAACTCAGCGGCGTTGAAAAGAAGACACAAAAATCTTCAAACCCTCCGTGGCTTAGTTTTGCAAATTTTGATTCGAACGTGGCCAAAAAATTCAAATCAGAACGTGGCAGTAGCTAAAAACTCCTAAATCAAGTTCGTAAGCTAAGCTTTAGCTTCGAAACTCATTCCCCGGCAACGGCGCCAATTGATGAGAGGCATCTTGACATGCCTCCGATGCAATATAGTTTATGAAGTAGAGTTGTCGAACCCACAGGGATTGAGTGATGCCTTACTCGGCTTACTTACCAAATTTTAGGAATTTTATGACTTTGCTTCTTTGGTTTGGTTTAGGTGACTTAGCAAACTAACATACATAAAATAACAACAAGATCAATTTAAATCATGCAAGATCACACAAAAATACAAGGTATATATCAACTAAAAACAAGAGTGGTGTGATGCCTAAGATCACTTAAGTGAACTAATGGTTCGTTGGGTTTATTTAGCTCATGTCATGATCCGGGTGTTTCAAGGCAACGGATCCCTGCTCTCGCACAAGATCAATCTAAGTTGATCTTTACCTAGGATTAAGTGAGCTCGATGTGCTCTCGCCCCCACGAGTCACTTAATCCTAGGTAAACAACAACTATAAATATCACCCGTTTGGATAACCAATCACCAAGTGAGATTCTCATCTCACGAGGCAACGGATTTACAAGTTAGACGTTCGATCACGTCTTTCTCCTCTCGGTCTCAAGACTTGATTATTATCTTAGTTCTAGGTGATCAAATTAGACTAAGCATTAAGCCCTTTAACTTATACATGATCCTTAATATTTTACCCATTTTAAACCATTTTAGTAACTACTCACACATGTTTAAACAAAACTTGAACATAGACATACTTAATACATAAACACACTTATCATTCATTTAATTTACATAATCAAGCAAGGAAAGCATGAATGGAAAAGGCAAGAGAGGTTTACAAATTCCAAGCACAAGCTTGGTTCTTCTTTTTCTTCTTCTTCCTTCTCCTTCTTTTCCTTCTTTCTTTTTTCCTTTCTTTCTCTCCTTTCTTTGGTACGTTTTTTTCTCCTTGCCTTGGCTGCTCCCTTTTTGTTTTCTTAACTCACATAATAATCCTAAGTCATATTACAAGCCAAAATTAACTTAACAACTAATTCTTTTACAAATATCTTAACAACTCTTCCATCCATGTTTCTAGCTTTAGGACTTAGTAACAACAAGTTAAAAGAAGTGTAGCCATCCTTGTTCCCTTCAAGTCACAGCCAAATTGAGTCATCTTATCCTCACAAAATGGCAGCCACGGATTTGGGCCAAGAAGCCCAAAGTTGGCCCAAATAGACCATCAAGTTTGGCCCACTTGGATAGAATCAGCCCATGACATTCGATCAAGCGGTTTTCCAACTTAGACGACGAAATAGAAGACGCCGTTTGGACACGTTGTAGGTACTGATGTCTTCTTTGCAATGCCGCTGACGGCGCATCAATCTGATGTTGGACGGGAAAGTTATGAATTTTTTAGTAGCAAGAGGTCAAGTCTGACGCCCTCCACGGGTAGCTACGGTTTAGACCATTTCTTGCAACATTTTGCCTTGTCAAGTCCGTCTTGCTTGCTTCCTCGAGGTCTTGGTCGTGCCTCCTTAGATAATTGTCCATAAAGCTCCTAAAAAGCAAGAAAACATAAGAAAAGCAAACAAACACGACAAAAGAACAGAATGTACAAAAACAAGACAAAGACATAGAAAACTCGTAAAAACGATAAGTAACAAACGCTAAATTTACACTAAAATGTACATAGGTAATGAGTGTTTTTGACACTCATCAACCTGCTACAAAAAAGAACATCAATTTCTTATGTAAGAACTGCTTCTTCTTCTCGTTGTCGCGATCCATTTCAGATAAAAAAAAGGGATGCTGTCTTAGCACCAAAAGAGAACCAGCTTCATCCTGACCGAGGAGGAGACGGTCAAAGAAGTACTCTCTGTCTCCGAGACAGCTAAACCCATTATCCTCAGCCCAAAACCCAAGCCACCACCACTCTCCCACATCAGAAGTGTGGATCTCAAAGACCCGGACTTGGCCGATGACGCCGTCTCAGAACTGGCAAGATCGGAGCTTTCCTCCTCCACCGTCACTTATGAGGAGGAGAGGGAAGTTGGGTCGAGTACGAATAGGATGAGGAGCTATACACGAGTTAGGCCCGGCCTGAGTGGAATGTCGGAGCTAGGGGGACCACGTCGTGGGTCGGTCTCTGTCAAGGCGATCTAACCTCTCTTCGACCAGACAGGTCGTTGGTGGTGCATTGGTGCAGTTGGTTCATGACCCGAATAGGAAGGACCCAGGATCCGAAGCTTGTGTTCCAGTTTCCAAATTTCACGAAGAACTTCGTCAGAGATGGGTTATCATCAACAAAACCAGATCCTAGGCTCGTCCTTCTTCTTCTTGTTGTCGTTTGGACGAACCTTGTCCTTGTTGTCGTCTTCTTCCTTGGTGTTGATGTAGAGCTTCTCTTGCTTGTTCTTCGTTTCTAAATCTATTGTCGGGGTCTCTGTTGGTTAAAGGAATTGAAAAGGAATTATCGGTGATTACAATTGATGGATGATTGGGGATGGTTGTTAGTTGGGATAATACACTGTTGATTTTTTTAGGCTTCTGGGTTTTGTTTATTTTGTTGATTTTCTTGGAAAGGAGGAGGATGGAGGAAGAGGAGGAAAGAGGAAGGTTTTTTTTAATACAAGGGCATTTTAGTCTTTTTCCGTGTCTTATCACCGGAAAAAACGCCGATTCCAGCGAGAGGGGGGAAATTGTACAATTAGTTTGCACAGTAGGGGTTTTTTAATCGGTTTGCAAAAAACGGGGGCCCGAGCCTTAAATATGCCAAACTACAGGGGGCCAGATGTAATTTACCCTAAAATGAAAGTTCTCTTGGAATAAGTAAGTTCATTGGCAACCAAAAACTTCAATATGAGACCTGCACATGTGCGCCACACAGTTTTCCTAGTTGTACAAATTCATATAGAGCTAGAAACTACAAATGCTTCTAATGCAAACCAATAAAAGTTTTTAGGAAATAAATTGATTTATACAAAAAAAATGACGAGGCCTATTCAAGAAGAAGTTAGTGGTTCAAGAATAATGATCGAGAAATCATTTTCACCCTCTCTCAAATTTGAGTTCCCTATTTGAACCATATTCCATATGCAGAACATAATAATAAGCCTTCTTCAAGAGATTTAGGAAACCAAAGTGGACATTTCTACAAGATTAAATAAGAAAACTAACATAAACTGATTATCCATATCCTAGACTCTTCTTAGCATTAACGCATTTCTCCATGGGAAATTGTAACCGAGGAGAGCATCGAAGATGATCAATTGGAGGAAATCCATTTCAAGCAAAAAGAAGAGTCTACTTTAGATGATAAGAACAGAGCTTCAAAATATGACTAGGGATAGTAACAGAACCTTTATTGATTATTTTATTCAATCAGTCATCATCCTCAACCATCCCTGGTCAATTTAACAACCCAAGGTCTGTCCATTGATCAAACACTTGAACAGGGTTAGAAATGTCTTATTGAAGAGGATCCAAATTATGTCCAGGTAATGCATCATTGGTATCTTGCTCAGGAGTCTCAAATAATGAATTATTAAAGATATGTCGATGATGCATCTTCTGAACTACTTTCTAGTTGCCCCCACATTTAGGATCTTCTATGAAATATACAAGTGCAGCTTGGTCAGCAAATATATATGGGTCATTATCATACCCATGATCGTCTAATATTAATAATCCATATATCATCATCTATGCATTTAGGCTTATTATGATGCAAATGATACCATTTGCAATGGAACAAGAATGTCTTCTGTCTGCCCATATAATTAAGTTAGATGATTCGAGACAATGACCCATAGAAAACCATATCTTTCCCATCCCATGTTCCTCCAACAGAAACACCAGAATTCTGTGTTGTGTGCATAACTTCACACTCTCTGTGATAAATTTAACTTCGTTAACAATGCATCCTTGAAATATCTGAATATTTAATATTGGACCTCTAAGATAGAGCATCCAAGTCATCAGATATATCTTCCAACCTAGCAGCCCGAGCATTCAAAATTTATAAAGTAGTAAAAAGTTTAGCACTATTGAATCTTCTTTGACCCTATAACAAATTGAAATAAAAAAAATGAGAAAAAACATACTCTTTGCTTAAACCAACTAGGGAACTCTTTGTGCAATACTTCTGCAATGTTGTAAATATTTTTGGCATGTAGTTCCTCGGTAAATTCCCTTTATAAAACTAACATTATTTGAGTCAAAATAAAGTGAATTTTAATTATCAAGAATAAGAGTGTACTCTTGAGCAATACTTACTTCATTATAGATCCACCTCTGTGCAATTGTTAAATGCAAACCAATACATGGCATTTGTTTCTTCATCAACTGCACCATAGGTGCTAGCATACAAAGGGCACACCCGCTAACTAAATACTCTTAAGGTGTCTTCTTGTACATCCGCTATGTCATATTGTCTAGGTAGTTTATTAAATCGAGTCTCCACATCATCTTCAAAATATAATGAGCAAAAAGTCAAAGACTCTCTCATAATATAAGCTTTAGCAAATGAGCCCTTGGGTCTAGCTCTATTCCTTACCATTCCCTTCAAAGTCCCTAAGTATCGCTCAACGGGATACATCCATTGATATTGAACTGGCCACACATCTGAGCTTCATATGAAAGATGCACGATGAGTGTTCCACAGGTCAGATACACGCATGGCATCATGAAATTTCTACCGTAACCCTACCTAAAACTGGACGATCGGTTGTCTGTTTGGTCTTTCTGGAGTGCGCCAGAAATAGGTGGCGTGTGCTACCCCTAGACCAGCCCGAACCTCTAGCATATGCCAACAACACCTGGAGTACTAAAACTTTTTGGACTAACAAACCAGGCACGCGCCAACAAAGGTGGCGTGCACCAGCTCAGCAGCAGAGTTGTAGCAGTTTGCAAATAAGAGTAAGTAGGGTTGTTGATCCACAGGGATTGAGTTATTAGGGCTACTCTAAGGTTTACTTACTTAATTAGGACCAGATTATGAAGTTTGTAGTTGAACACTACTGGTCTAAACTCTAAAGATTGGAAATAAAGATCATAACAACTAACATAAGCAAAATTTGTTTATAAAACAAAATACTAACAATTTATAAGCTAATAATGAGCAAGGTACCTAAACTAACAATATAACCATAAAATAAAGAGGGATCTGAGTGTATGTGATGTGGTCTGAGTGAATCAAAGGTAACCTCAACCACACTTTCGTGCACGATGAGTCTAAATTACTATTTAACCTAGCTTAGAAGATCGGATATATTCTTTCGACCCCACCAACCAACTAAACTAAGTTAGGCATCAACTATAAGCTCCATTCCAAGGACAATCAGTAAGTTACCAAGAAGATTTCTCTCCTAGCAAGAGTACTAATCATCGAATCAACCTATCCATCAATTCTATCTCCTTTTGGTCTCAAGTTTTGACTAGCTACCAAGGCTTGGTGATCAAGCAAGTCTAAGCAATAGGATCAAGCACGTTGATAAGAACACATACAAGAACATACACAACTTTTATCAAGGGCTACATCAAAGGTAAAAAGGCACCAGACTCATACAACTATTCAAACATACTTATATTCATCATAATAAACATAAACATAGACAAAGGAGAGAAAGGAATTGAAACTTATCAAGATTCAAAGCTCCACTCTTCAAGTCCACGTTCTTCAAAGTAAAAGTAAATATTTATATCTGGTTTTGTGGACACAATCTCACTTTTGTCACAATTGTGCCACCCCTTGGTTTTTAAGACACAAATTATCTAATATACTAACTAACTAAAAGAATAGTAAACTAAATATCTAATCTAACTTATCTAATAACTTATCCAACCTAAAAATATCCTAAAAGTGCCTACCAAACTTGTCCCCTTACCTTCACAAAGCCTAAGCCACCTTAGTCACTTCTTCAATTTGTTTGTCCAACACTTAGCTTTATTTTACTTCTGTCCGTCTAGTCTGGCATGCGCCATGTGCACCTGGCGTGCGCCAGCCTTTGCGATTTTTCTTCTCCGAGTGAAAATGATCGTCTGAGTGATCTGTTGTTTGGATAATGGCTACATGGTGTGCACCATAGAGGACTGGCGTGCACCAGAAGATCGTGCATTGCATTCCTTGGCTTTGTGACTTCCCTCTTGTCCGTGGCTTTGCGTGTGCGCTTAATCATCCTTCACTACTCCTCAAATAGGCTCCTAAAAATAAGCAAACTTAATAAAAAAGGTTAAAATCAATAAAAAGACACAATGAAGGAAAACTAACACTAAGACAACTAAAACACAACTAAATCAACCTAAAACACTAAGAACGATATACTAAAAGGGTACGAATAATGAGTGTTTTTGACACTCATCAATGAGATGGATCATCACGTCAAAAAATGCTGTGGAAATATCATTTCAAACTTACACAACATCCTTATGATACTCTATTCCAAGGCTTTCAAGTCAGCTACTCTTAACTCTTTAGCACATAATTCTCTAAAGAATTGAGAAATTTCACTTAGAGGACCATAAATACCATCAGGAAGAAATTCTCATAAAACAATAGGGAGAACCCTCTATATAAGAACATGACAATCATGGCTTTTCAAACCCTTCACTATAGTATGACCCTCGGGTTCAAAACATTTTGAGATGTTGGATGCATACCTATCTAGCAATCTTACATCTTTCATAAGTGCACAGAACCATCTAACTTCAGATCATGGAAGAGCATATTTTGTAGCTAGTTTATTTGGCTTTTGCTTACTTGGTTGCTATATTAAATGCAATTTAGGACAAATTTTCATCTTTTTTAGTATTTTTCTAGCCTTCTCGGTATCCTTGGTATGACCTTTAATATTCAAAACAGTCACAACAATATTATCATATATATTTTTCTCTATGTGCATCACATCAAGGTTGTGCCTCAATCTCAACTTCCCCCAATAAGGCAACTAAAAAAGAATGCTTTATTTACACCAATTGGGACAATCACGTTGCTTTCGCTTGGAAGAGTTGCTTTCTCTAGGAAGACATGCAATCTTTTTGCCCAAGATAACATGTTCAAAGTTGCTTAATTGTGCTTTTCCACTGTCCCATCAAATTTAGATCTTTGACGACGCCATTGGTAATTCTCAAGCAAAAAATGTCTATGCCCCATGTAGTGGAACTTGTTTTGAATGTGGCCACTGTTAGTATCAATATTGCAAATAAGGCATGCGTTATAACCTTTAGTTGTCCAACCAGATAAATCACCGTATGCAGGAAAATCATGAATTGTCCACAACAAGACAACATGCATCTGAAATGATCGACCAGATTCAAAATCAAAAGTTTGAACTCCCACATTCCACATTCCACAACTCTTTTAACTCATCTATTAGTGGACGCAAAAACACATCAATGTCGTTCTTAGGTGACTTAGGCCCCGGAATAAGCAACGATAAAAATATGTATAGTTCCTTCATACATTTCTACGGTGGAACATTGTACACAAATAACATCAAGGGCCTACAGCTGTATGAAACATCAAGCTAGCCAAATGGGTTAAAACCATCAACAGCTAGACCTAACCGGACATTGCGTGCTTCTACACCAAAAGTAGGATATTGTCAATCAATATCTTCCCAAATTTCTGAATCAGAAGGATGGCTAAGCACATTAGCTAATTTTTTATGCTCATCTTTGTGCTACTTCATATTGGCAGCTATTTCCTTACATCCAAACAAGTGTTGTAAGTGAGTCTTCAAGGGGAAGTACTGTAAAACCTTTGCCAGAATTTTCCTTCCTTTTTTTCACAACTTCCATTGAGATTCACTATCTAATCCCCCAAACTCCTTTTCGAATAGCACACAATTATTTACACATGCATGTATCAGACTAGCGTCCATTCCCAATGCTTTCAACATTCTACGAGCCTCGTAATAAGTGGATGGCAAGCTCTCACCTTCTGGCAACATCCTCTTCAAAAAATTCAACCATGCATTAAAGCAGCTCTCCGTTTGACTACTAGTTACTTTAATCTGCATTGATTCAATTATGGCTAAAAGTAGAGAAAAACTTTTGCAGCCTGGATAAACCTCCTACTCTACGTCAACAAAAAACAAGCCTCATTTATCTACATCTACATCTCCTCCTTCAATTCCCTCATCTTTTTCATCATAAAAAAGGTCATCTAGTATATTCATCACGACATCCTTGTCAAATTACTTGCCTTCATCAGGGGTAGCATTATCCCCTAATCTAATTGACTCTACTAGTTCATCATCATTTTTAGTTTGTGGAACTTCAACATTATGACCAGAATGTGTTTGATTCCACCACATTCCCCCAGAGAACTTTTCACCATGACATACCCATGTAGTATAACTAAATGCCATCCCCTTTTTTAATAGATGTGTAGC
Organism: Hypericum perforatum; assembly: GCA_012979155.1. Lineage (NCBI taxonomy): Eukaryota > Viridiplantae > Streptophyta > Magnoliopsida > Malpighiales > Hypericaceae > Hypericum > Hypericum perforatum. Next base: position 9,794 of record SOPF01020139.1, read on the forward strand.
CATCACATGTATCTCATGCCACTTAAGATTTAGACAATCTTGACATGGACATAACACATATCCATCTAATGCACGACGGTGTAGCAAGGCAACATTAATAAATTCAAAAATTCTATTCATATATTTGTCAGAGTTTCGATCGTACATCTTATGCCAAGTCCTCTCACTCATCCTAAATGTGTTGGATGTAAAAAAATAAGAAACATTTTATACCACATATATATCATTCAAATCACATGTACATCACATCCCAAGGATAAGAGATAGGTTAGAAGAATGTAATACCTTCTTAGATAGAATACAGCCACAATCGGATAACATAAATGGCAAACTATGTGAGCTTGATCTCGTTCACCCAAAAAATCCATAGCGCTCGAAACCAATAACTGCAATCCTCCCTGGAATGAAACATATTTCGTAAACTTAATCAGCATCTAATAAATTATCCAAATTTATTAGACAATAAATTATCCATATATATAACACAAGTACTATAATAAATTATTCATCCTTATTAGACAATTAACCATCTAAACTAACCAACTTTTCAAAATAAACTTCCAAATAAGCAAAATTGGACATTAGTGGTATTAAAAAAAAGGACCGAGAAGGGGCGCCAAAGAAGCATATATATAAGACATTCAAGCTAGACAAGGTAAGCTACTTAAAAGATGGAATAATGGACGCTTGAATTTGTTTCAAGTCACATTATATCCATCATAATTGGTGTGTTCATAACAACGTGGGCATTACCTAGCTTCTACACAATCCTAGACTACTTTGTTAAGCAGGCGACACCGCCGTCGACTTAACCAGAAGACAAATAGCTACCAGCTCTTAGTTTTCATCATCTCAAAAAGAAAGAAAGAGTTCTTATTTCTCATCTGCCCTGATTGGCAACATTTCCATTTCCTTCAAAATAATTTACTAAACCGACGATTCACTAATATATAACCAACGATGATTATCTTAGGTTAATAGATCATATCAGAATTAAACCATCAAAACAAGAGAATTAAGTCCTTAATAATTAAGCCAAGAATCACGTAAACCCAACCCAAGAATCACCAAATCCTCACCTAAAAATCCCAGCCAAGAATCGTAAAAACCCCAGCCGAAAAGCCCACCCATTGATTATACCAACCAAACAGAAAATAAAAGAAAATGAACTTAATTACCTTGGGTTGCTATGGTGCAGATGGGCCAGAGGAAACTAGAGATAAGAATCACAGATACAGAGAGAGCCTGGGGGAGAATACAGAAAGATCTAGAGAGAGGAGGCGATTGAGACTTACTGGCCGCCGGGGCGTGTAGGTTTTGTGCAAATAGTGTGAACGATTTTGAGAAAGTAGGAGTATATATTTGAGAAATTATTATATTATAGGTTGAATATGTAGGGATGACAAGTGTATTAAAAACCTTAGTTAATAGAGGTAAAACGATGTAGTTTTGAAATATTAATTACAGAAAAGTAACAAGATGAAATTATTATTATAGAATCCGCTAATTGCTGACCATCGTTTTATTATTAATCACCCGTAATGATAATCCGAATAGTAATGTATTTTTTTAATAAGTAAGACATCGTGTTACGTGATTATATTTACCATCTTTACCCAAAGGGACCTATAATCTTTATCTATAATTAATTATGTGCATTTAACTTTAATTAGCAGAGCACATAGTTGATTGGTTATTTTGGTGATTATTTTTTGTAAATAAATAAAAAAAAACCATGATTGATTGGCTGGCTACTTTTGGAAAATAATTAGGAGTAACCGAAAAAAATAATATTGTGGTGTGTTAGTCGACTTTACCTTTTTTAGGGAAATCAATATCTTTTTTCTTTTTGGACTCGTCACAAATATAATTGTATTTAATCGAAAGTATATTATTTTAAAAAACTCAGTACAAGTCATCATCTTTTTTCAGCTAAGCTACAAGACATCATCTTAATTGAATTGTTGTTATCTTATGTTACATGTCTTTTCATTTAAAAAATTTTGAAACATTGTTTGAAGTCTAATAATACATATATACATATATATATATATATATTATATGCTCAGTAATTGTTTTTTATTTAATGGAAACATTTACTATATACTTGAAATAGAACCTAATACTATTGATAAAGAATTAACTTTTATATTAATTCATTAACGTATATATTGAAAAAGAATCTAGGCAGTAGTATTACTCTCGTACTTTATAATAGTGTTATTAATACTATGAAAATAAATAGTGACCTTGTATAATAGTTTCATGATTAGCAATATATATCTGTGTAATTACTATGCATTATATATATATATATTAGATTAATGACACTATAATACTAGTAAACTACTATATTTCCATGATTAGTACTATAGTAACCAGTAGTATTAGTTAGTGAACTTATCATAAAATCATAAATATTATAGTATTAATTATAAATTTAATTATAACATTATGATCATGATTAGTTAGTACCATAGTTTAAATCGACGGTCCGCGGTCCGATCGGTCGGACTGTGAATCGCCCACCCAACCGGCCAGAAATTCATAATCCGATCGGTTACCTAAAGAACCAGTGATTTTCTGGGATTTTCTGGTCCGACCGAAAAATTGGGTAGTTCGACCGGAAAATATTGACTGATTTATTTTTTTATTTTTGATTCGAGATTAACCATTCGTATGGATACTTTATTTGGTATATTTTAT
>SOPF01020140.1:0-29463 GCA_012979155.1 Hypericum perforatum
AAGACAGGAAGAAATGTTTTGCTCAAAGTATATTTTACTAGTAAGTTTCCTAGTGAAAAATAAACTTCCACTAGAAATTTGCCTAGTTATTCTCCGAACAGCAAAAGAAACTTTGAGAATCGAGCGTCATGACTTACGACATTCTAGTCACCCTTTACCAAAAGTGAGAACCGTGAAATTAAATGGTGGGTCTACTAGGCGTAACGCCAAGAGATTCGCGAGGAAAGGAACTAGTACATCATGGTACTCAGATTGTGAGGTGTGTCTGTTGAAACAACAACAAGCGATGGACCAGTAAGAAAAGAGTTTCTCTTTTACTTGTTGGAGGATAAAGAACAGGATGTTTTGTGTGAAGTATATATTGTTGCTTAGATTACTAATCTCAAAGAAAATTCCAATGGATATTTGTCTCGTCATTCTAAAACAAGCAAAAGAAACGTTGAGACTAGAGAGATGCGCAGTGAATTTAGATAGACATTCGAAAGGAACATCAAAGTGTGCTTATAGACGTAGGATGGCGAGATTTGGTTTCTGTCACAAGTGTGGGAAGTTGGAGCAAACATACTACAATTTCACAAACCGAGAGAACTGTCTTGTTGCGTCAAGACCCCGTTAAGCTTCATGCTGAAAGGGTTGCGAGACCAGGAAGTTCGTCTTGGTATGCGATTGAGGAGTTATGTGAGCGACGGATATCAAAGTTAAACCTTTGACGGTGATTGCATCAGAGAGAGTACTATACGCCAATCGAGCGACTGTGCTCATACATCGTGACCTTGTTAGGCTCCATGCCGAAAAAGTCACGATAATTGACAATCCGTCTAAGTATAACCCATTGGAATGGGGCGTCTGGTTTTCAAGCTTTCCAGGAACGCAGCGTACATAAAAGTCAAAAAAATCAAAAAAATAAGAAAAACAAAAAAAAATTAGTTTAGATTAAATTTTATTTTGTACCTTATAAGTTTGTAGTTTGTATGTATTTAGTATAGGTATAGTACACCGTATATAGACGGCGTCCTAGGAACTGTTCATTCATGAAGAACAATGGCGCACGCCATATCAGCTGGCGTACGCCGTACCATTTGGCGCACGCCAGGTAGGGTAGATTCCGAACCTATAAATTCTGAGAGGGCCGCATTGTGCCATAGCCTCCAAGCACCAGCCACATTTTGCCAAATACACTTTCTCCACCCCACATCCGAAATTTACAACTAACCATTACGAGCTTTAGCCTTTTCAACCTCTGACAAACACACGGCCGGAATGACTTCGACAATGGCGAACAAAGCAAGAACAAACTACACCTTTTACGAAGAAAGTGATAGGGAAATCCTTTTTCTTTTCAGTTTAATTGTACTTTTTTGGGTTTTCTTTATATATTTTGCTTTAAATTTTGTTCCGTAGATTGTCATTACCACTTTCAGTGTTGATTGAATAAAAATCTATGTTTTCGTGTGTTTGTTTACTCGTTTCTATGAACTATGTGCTTACGACCAATCGAAATGGAGATTTCCCTACTAATTTGTGCACCAAAGACTGTAATGGCGCACGCCAAAACACGATGGCACGTGCCAGGACCATCCGCGATAAATTGTCAACAACTCAGGCTATATTAGCGCGCGCCAGAGGCACTAGTGGCGCGCGCCATGTCGCGGTAGAGAGGTTTAAAACCTCTCGGCCAAAACCCCAAAACTCACAATTCTCCTAAACCTCACAATCCATTATACAAAAACACTCAATCCTCACAAGCCCACTACTCAATAACCTTCCACCATCAAAACCCAACACTTTGCAACCTTTTTCAATGGCGGAAAGTTCACGCACGCAAAGAGCAGGAAAGAGGGCAAGGACTTCCTCGGCACCAATGGAGAACCCACCCCTTCCAGACATCGCCGATCGCTACGACACTCCTTTCTCGATCTTTAATGATAGGGAAGGGAGGAGGTACACCCATTTCTCTAAGATTCCAATTGTTAGCTATTTCAAGATTAATTGAGAGGATATGGAGCGATTAGGTCTAGAGGGAGATTTGAGGAATATGTTGCGTAGATTTGGTTGGAGATACTTTTCGGAGAGGACATTATTAGAAAAGGAAGAACTTAGTTGTGAGTTTTTTAGCACTTTGACGATTGCTGGGAATAACAGAACGCTTAGTGCTAGGCTGTTCAATAGGGAGTTTACGTTAGACGAGGAAGAGTTTAACAAGATTTTTCATTTGCCCACTGGAGGTACATCGTTGAACTTCTCACCTCCTAGCCTTGCTCATCAGGCATGGCACGAGCTTACAGGGTTTGAGCATTATGAGGCGGGGAAGGCACCTAGTTCGCTGATTAGGGACCCCTACCTTGTTCTAGCTCATAGGTTCATGAGTCTTGCATTTAGCGGGCAGTGGGAGGAGTCGAAGGTTTTTCGTCCGCAGTTATATGCTCTTTATTGTTTGAGTCATGATCAGCCATTTAGCATTTGGCTGATGGTCATAGACGTGTTTAGGCAGATGATTACTGGTAGACCTACACGTCTTTATCTGGCATATATTATTGCACGCATTGCTCGTTACCAGTTTCCTGCTGAGTTTTTAGAGTTTGAGGGTACTTCAGTTGATCCGTTGCCGCTCAATATCCAAAAGCTCAACAACAACAAGCTTATTATGAAGACAAGGGCAAACAGAGAGACTGTGTACCGGTTCAAGGAATGGCAGGATAGACCAGCTATGCAGGAGCGACTCAGACAGCCTATTCTACCTTCAGCTGAGGTAGATGACGATGCAGGAGATGCAGATTCAGAGGAGGAGCAGAGCCAGCACGACCCCAGTCAGCCAGACCCCAGTCCGGCTGATCCGAGCCACGCGACGCACGACATCTATGGTAAGCTCCATTACCTTCGTGACCAGTTTACTTCCTTGCAGGTACAAGTTCAGGAGTCTGCAGTGACCAACCAAACAAACTAGTCACGATTTCACAAGGAGTATGATAGAGAGAGGGCTGAGCAGAGGGCAGAAAGAGAGGAGCAGAAAGCCTTTCGGGCCGAGCAGAGGGCCCACATAAAGTACATGCGTCATTGGATGGATGTTTATGGTGCCAACATGAGCTTCGACATTCCACCACCTCCACCACCTCATCAGGATTGATAGGGAGCTTTTACTTCCTTTTTATTTTTTATTTTATTTTACTTTCTTTGCTCTTTTGTATTTTAGATTTCATTGTGTGTGTTTGTTTGCTTATCGTTGTTTTTGCCTACTTGCATGTTTGTTCTTTTTATACTTGTGTGATATTTGTGTTTTTGATTGCGTGTATTAGACACCTTGAGGACAATATGTTATTCAAGTGTGGGAGAGGGTTCTTTCTAGGAATTTTCCTTTGTTAGGTTCTTTAGATTGTCTAGGTTTTATTTTTGTTGTGATTGTTGTTTAGGTTTAGACATGGCATGATTTTATCAAAATTTGACCCCCCTCAAAATTTTTCAACTTAAATTAGAATTTTATCAAATCCTTAGTTAGGGATTTAATTCGAGCACAAAGCCTAGGAATTGGTAGATACCTCACACTCTGTTGTTTAGGAAGGTAGTTTCACTATGTAGACTAGACTAGAGAGTTTTTGAGTGTACCTTGTGAGGATTTGAGCCGACGGCAGAGACACCAGTCTCTATTTTTCATGAGGTGCATACTAGTGTTAGTTAATCGAGGCATCCTACTAGTACTTATCGTGGTCTTGGTTGCGTGGGAGTTGTGAGATGATGGGGCATTCTTTGATATTTGAGCCTAGAGCCTTAGAGCCAAAATCCCTTATTACCATTTGCGTAAAACCATTTGAGCCGAGCCTTTTTATTGATCTTAGATGAGGAAGCCAATTATAAGCCAATCTTGACCAAATCTCCTTACCTTTAATCATCTGATCTGAGGACTTTTAGGATGATTTGTATTGGGGTGGTTTAGTTGGTAGCTTTGTCACTATAGCTTCAGTAGTTGGATTGGTGATAGTAGGATGGATAGACAGGGAAGCCGAGTTTTGCCTAGATATGCTCAGTTTGTATAGTTTGTTTTATGTTTGTGAAAAAAAAGAAAAGTAAAAAGAAAAAAAATGAGAAAAGAGAAAGTCAAGAAAAAAGAAAAAAAAGTGAAAAAGGAAAGAAAAAGAAAAGAAAAAGAATGTGAATTTGAATAAGAATAGTTTCTAGGCAAAACTTGGGCTTCTAGGTCTTTGTATATTGGGAGATTGGGGAGTGTACGTTTATTATACTTGGTGAGGATATTTTAGATTAGATGAGTGACTGCTTAGTTTATGTATTGAGTCCTCGGATTGGGTGGTTTAGCCACTTCCCATATATTTTACCTCACCCTGACCTTCAGCCCCATTATAACCCGATAAAAAGCCCTCCGATCATTTACAATTATTGCGACTTTTAGGTAGCGCTGAGTAGGACGTAGGATGCTTTAAGATATTGACCTGTATGCGAGTGATAGGAAGTTGACCATACACATTATATGAGTGATACACTTTACTATCCGTGAAAGTTTAACCTTCTAGTGTCTTTTACATAGAGTCAACACTTTTTTAAATAATAGAGTGTCGAGATGCCTACCAGTTCGTATGTTTTGTGCTTTGAATTAATGAACTAACTAGGTTTTTGATGAGATTTTGATTTAAGTTGATGATTTTGAAGGAAGTTAAGTTTTGATCTTGTCATGCCATGTTTTCACCTTATCTTGTGTTCTTTTGTTCTTATGAGATTTTTGTTTATGTTTTTGTCCATATTTGAGTTTTTGCTTGAGGACAAGCAAAGATTCAAGTGTGGAAGTGTGATGAGTGCCTAAAACACTCATTCGTTGTGTTTATTTCTTAGGATCTTTTTAGACTTTTTAGGATGTTTTAGTCGTTTTCTTGTCGTCTTGCTTTAGTTTTTTGTTCTTTGTGATTTTGAGTGTGTTTATGCTTTCTTATTGTGTTTTTTTGTGATTTTAGGAGCTTATTCTTGGACTTGCGGAGGAAGCGTGATCGACGGAGCTAAGGCATGGGCGAAATCAAGGTCGTAAAAGCAAGAGGTGCAAGTCTGATGGACATGGCGCGCGCCATAGGTTGTTGGCGCACGCCATTGATGCTCGAGGACTCGAATGACCAGACTCAAACGACAAAGATGCGAACGATCGGGTGACAGAAAGCTGGTCATTCCACTTGCTCAACTGAAGGACAAAAGATTGGTAGAGCCAAGGCACTCAAATGGACGCACTTGGGAAGGAAATGGCAGACATTTGTGGAGCATTAGGGGCAGTGATTAGCTTTAGATTAGTTTTATGTTCATTTTCTTGTTTTTAGCTTAATAGAACAATGTTCATCTTCTCTTTACCTTTGTTGATAATGATAAGTATGTTTATGTTCAGATGTTGTTTACTTATAAGCATGTGTGAGTAGTTGATTTTGTAAGTTTAGGACCTAGAAACTAACATGTAATCAATTAATTCAAGGGGTTCAACATGCATGTTAATATGTTCTAGTTAATGGACTTAAGGCTTAATTATGGATTTGCTAAGATTCGATCACACTAGTTCTTGCCATTGACAACGGTTTAGACTAGTTGGCTGTGATAAAATCTAAATAGAAAACCATAACTATGAACTTAGCTAAAACCTGAGACCGAAAGGAGAGGGAATTAGCTTAAAAAGTTAACTAGATAACTAGGTGCTTAATCAATGAGAAATCTACTTAAGTACTCAGTTATCCACTGAGTGATACTCATAATTTGTTCTTAGCTTAGTTTGAATCAATTAGTGGGGTCGAAAGAACATCTAATTGGTTTAAGTTTAGCTAATGTTCAACTTAGACAAATCTAACACAAAAGTGTAGGTTTGTTGCTCTTGGAACACTCGGATCATATACGAACTTAATAAACCCCCTGAGTTGATTGATTTCATGTGTTTGAATGGTTCTGAACTCACTTTTAGTTAAATTTGCCAAATCAGATTGTAAGTTGTTTGTTTTGAACTTTTGAAGACTTTTCACTTGTTTCAACACTTTGATCTTTAATTTAGAAAGTTGTTAGTGATATAAGTCAACCAATCATCATAATTTACCCCCTAAACAAGTTCAGAAATAAAGTACGAAGCCTAAAAACTCGTTTCCTTGAGGATCGACATTACCGGACTTGCTCAGTGCTACTGCTGTTGAAAATTGGCGCACGCAAGCTTTATTGGCGCACGCCATTGTTCTTGCTGAAGAACATTGGCGCACGCCAGAAAGAGCTGGCGCGCGCCATTGCAGACCAAACTCTGGTCTGCATCTTGCTTGACACATCTGGAGCACGCCAAAGACACTAGTGGCGCGCGTCGAAGGGTGGCAGGACACAAAAAGAAAGGAAATCTTCACGCACAAATCAACAGCACACTTCGGATAAGCACAAAAGGAAATCCGCATTCGAGGAACTACAGAAAGAAGTGAATCATCATTCAACATTGAAGCTGGCACGAATTAGTCAACCTAATTGGCACTTCAATGTGAAAGAGCGTGACCGGGTAAAATCGGTTACCATTGCTTGGTACGGTCACGGATGAGAATGCCCTTTTATAGCGAGAATTGGCCAGGATCTTGAAGCATTTCTCGATGTGGGACACGACAAGATAAATGACGTTTACGTTCTTACGTAAAAAAATTCTCTTTCATTTCTTTTATTCCACTTTGAAAAAAAAAACAACGACTAGCGGACATACAGATTGGGTTCCTCCCAAGACCACACGGAGGGCGACACGGAAGACACAAAAATGTGAGAACTAAGTTGAAAAAAAAAATTGGAAATGCGTCCTACATTTTTGTTGAAATTCTAGAACTTTAAAAATCTAGTTATGCTTTTTTCAAATTCTACATTAAAAAGTGAGTGATTGATGGTTCCTTAATTTTAAATATAATAAATGTAACGTTTAAATTAAGATATTAAAGTTAAATTGATCTACGTACTTTAATAACCGTTGGCCCAACGTATACTGATCTCAACCATATAATATCAGAAGCCTTGTGAGTTCGAACACTTTCACCAACTTGATCTTATAAGTTAAAGTGTAAGAGAACATGCACAATGATAAAAGGGAAATAAAAACATAGCATTCTGTAGAGAAAAAAAACACAAAAATCAAATATTTCAAAAGAAGAAGAAACCAAACCAACACCAAAGCAGGCTCTCTCCTTTCTACCGGATCTTTGGATTCCCAATTGGGGAAGCTTCTGGTACCCTTGATTAACTAAAAATCCAAAAAACCTTCTCTCAATGTAAAACCCTATCCCTTTTCCCTGCCGACGCGCCCCCCTGCCCCACCCCCCCTAAACTCTAAACCCCACCCCGCCCCACCCCCCTCCTCCACCTCTCTCTTCTATTCCCATTTTTTTTAACTTGAATATCTACTTTCCTCTTCGCGTCCCTTCCTTTCTCTCCTCCTCCCTTAACTTTTACCCAATCTCTGGCAAGTTCCGGCTCTCTCTGACTACGTCTGGCAATCTCCGGCTTCGTCCGCCACCCCGACCACCACCGTTCGTCATCGTCTGCCACCCTCCACCATCCTTTGCCACATCCAACTGCTGATCGCTTTCAACCTCTGATCACCACCTCCTTCGACAGCCTTTGATCACCGCCTCCGCCACCTCCGACCGTCGGCCGCTTTCGACCTCAGACCACCTTTGGCCACCTCCAACCTCTGGCCACCACCGTCGCTGACCACCGACTGCTTCTGACCACCACCATAGCAGCCCGAGCCAGTCTGCTATCCGCTGCCGTCCTTCCACCAAGTCCGTCCAAACTGACTTCCGGCTACTAGCCTCGTCTCCAGCTCGTCTAGGGCACTCGTTGGTGCTTCCGGAGGGGGAGGGGTTGGTCACCGTCGACCTCCTCCCCGGCTGATTGTATCTTTTATATGTTTTATGCTTTCTTGTTCCTATTGGTGTGTTGTTTGCAGCTCCGAGCCACATTTGTTTAGTGGTCTCGTGTTTAGTCAGTTTATTTTCTGTTGCTTTTGCTTGAGTCAATGTTGCTCTGTTTTGAGATCCGTTCGGAGCTTGATACTTGTCCATTGCTTGCGGGTAGAGAATCTTGCCTCGGTCGATTTACTTCGGCCTTGGTACTCTGCTAAGTTAACACTAAGTTGTCCTCTCGACTTTGTCGTGAGATCTATTGCCGAACTTAGTTTTGGTAGAACTCCGCTTCGATCGTTGACATTTATGTCTATTCGATCGTCCTTCGACTCCACCTTGTAAGTGTCAGTCTTGTTTTGAGTCCTGTTTGATTTGCTTGTATTTTATTTGTTTTCGATGTAATTTGACTTTTAATTTAGGCTTCGCGCCAATTTCCAAAAAAAAAACACCAAAGCATATGTCTTTTATGGGATCACTCAAATCACCCACCCACCCCCAAATCCAACCCACACGAGCGGGTCTCGCCTTTTCATGAAACATTTCCTCCAATGTTACATTTTACACATTTTAAGAAGATACACTTTATTTTATTTTGATCAAAAATGTAGTTACAAATTTATTTTAATATCATCTCATGTAACGGAATTATACACAAGGTGCAATATATTTCAAAAATGTTCAAAAAATAATGATAATTTCTGTACTTGATGCGCTATATATATGACGATTATAGACCAAATTACAAAAACACTAAATTGAACATTTATCAAAATAATAGAATAGAACCTCTCTGCATTGTCTTTTATACTTCTAAGAAAATACCTCGTCTTTTATTGTACCATGGTTTCCTATATATACACAACTGAGTCTACTACCATGAACTAAAAGCTACAAGGACCCATTACTAGTTCCTAGACCATCAGCATTGGTGCCCCCGCTATAGTGCGCGCCCTGGGCGCCACGTCAGCCGCGCCCCTGCTCTAAGTTTTCAGCTCACAGTGGTGCCCCTGCTACAGTGCTATGCCCTGGGTGCCACGTCAGCTTTTTTCTTAGCTCAGCTTTTTTAAAATTTAGCTAACTGTATCAGAATCGAGTATTTTTTTCGTGTAACTTAAAAAATGGTAGATTTAATTTCGAAGTGCCACATTTTGCAAAATAGAAATTTTATAAAATTCGAAATATATTACATGCGAACTTGGAAACAATTAAATTTAAAAACTGAAATTGATTACATCAAAATATATTACATTATATTTAAAAAAAACATAAATTGCTTAGTTCTTACATTAATCCCAAACTAATGTACAAGTTCAACCGCATTCTCTTATCATCATCTAAGAGGAGCTCGAAAGCATTTACGACTAACTTGTACGCTTTCTCAGTAATTGTTGATTTGATATTCTCGGGGGTGACGAACTTTCCAATACAACAAAAAGCATGCGCAAAAGTGTCCAGGCTTGAGAAGTTGGGGAGATCAAGGATCATGTACGCGTTGGACACCATATCATAATCTTCGGCAATAAATAAGATGCAGAATGCGGCATGGTAGTGTTTGAACCTCTCATTGTATGGGTCCATAGGCCATGTCATAATAGACATGTCGTAGGCTTCACGGAGCTTCCCATCTCGGAAATGCTCATCTACCATCTCCAACATTGACTCGGCCATAATGAAAAATATGTAGATTATATTGAAAGATAAGAAACTTAAGAAATTTTGGTGTGAAAAATTATGAAGAAGGTAGTAGTAATTTATAAAATTTACAAATGAAGTTGGACCACACAATTTTTACATCAAATTTGGACCACACACATTTTTTTCATCAAAAAAGTCCCATTATTTAGATTCAAAAAATTGTATAAAATTAACAAAAAATTATAAAAAAATTTTAATTGCACAAAAAAGTCAAAAAAAGTATAGGAATTTTTAGAATTTTTTTTCCGATTTTTTTTATTTAAAAAAAATATATATTACCCCGGGCGACGTGGCCCAATCAGAGGGGGCCTCGCGCCCCGCTAATACACGGAGGGGCCGTGCATGTCAAGTCGCCTCCTGAGGCACTAACACGGGGGGGCGCCGCGCGTGTTAGGTCACTTTCAATCAAGAGGCGACACGTGGCAGCCCCGGGGCATGAAACGGAGCCGCTACAGTTAGTCTTACTACCTCTCTGATCTGTTTTGACTTTCTGTTCTCTGATTCGGACTAGAAACTCTTCCCACCCCTTCCTTCCTGGTTTCTCTCCCATTTGATCAACAATGAGTGAACAGAGGCACCACCACCTCCTTTTTCTCATCAAAACATAGAAATCAAAAAAAGAGAGTGAACTTCAAGAACTCTTTCTTTCCTGAACTTAAGAAGTAGAAACTAGAAAGTCTCCTACTTCAAATTTTTGGTTTCGTTGTCTTTCTTAACTTGCGGGTCAACATGAGCCTACAAGTCCTACCTGGAGGCAGGGGAGCTTTCAATGGATTTAAAGACTTAAAAGTTTTTGCCAGCCCAAAAGAACCCATCTTCCCATCTTTCTCTCTCTACCAAGTTCGGGCTCCTGGGCCACTCCATTGACACAGAAGCTCCAATTTCTGAAATGGGTTTCCATGTTGTTAGCCAGCCAGTGGACCAGCTACTAGAAAATAGGAGAGTTAGTAGTGCAGAGGCGGGGAGTGAGTCATTTGAGAAGGAGGATGATTTTCCAATGAGCCATGGTTCTGGTAAAAATGGGCACACAAAGGTCTATTCTAGAGGCCATTAGAGACCAGCTAAGGATGCCAAGCTCATGGAGCTTGAGTCCCAATTTGGTCCCAAAAACTGGAACTTGATTGATAAAAATCTTAAAGGGAGATCAGGTATCATCTATTCCCACCTAAATTCGATGGTTTACACTCGAAGAGATAAGACAATAATGGGAATTGTTTTTAAAGAAAATTTAGGCAAACAAAGTTTTGGGGCTTTGTTTTGACGGTATTGAGTTTCTATATTCTCCCAAATAAAAATTTTCCATTTTTGCAAGGGTGGAACACATGACTCAGGGACTGCTGTAATCCTAAGCATCTTTGGTTGGTCAGAAATAGGAACTTTGTGCCTTGAGGAATAAAGTTCGGAATTTTGGGTTTATGGAATGTTAAAAAGTTTTTAGTATTGTTTTCGGATTTCAGGGAAGAGTTGTAGATTGAGGTGGTTTAACCAGCTTGACCCAACAATCAACAGCAAAGTATTCTCAGACGAAGAAGAGGAGAAGCTACTAACAGCCCATAGGCTTTATGGGAACAAATGGGCAATAATAGCTAGGCTATTCCTTGGGAGGACTGATAATGCTGTGAAGAATCATTGGCATGTGATCATGGCAAGGAAGAAAAAGGAGCAATCTACCACCATTTTCAAGAGGAGGAACCTGGCATAGCACAACAGAAGCTCGATAAATAAAATTGTCTAAGGGTCAAATTTGTTAGGAATGAACTAGGATAAATCACTTCCAATTGAATCTTCCCAAACAAGATGGAAGATTTGCTTGAAAAATCAAGCAGCCAACTAATGGCCAAGGTCGAACACTCGGTCACTCACATGCACGCAGTGCACAACTCACTTCACTCGTGATGATTTGATTCAAATTCAACTATTCTTATTCAATTCATAAGGGTTACAAATAGGTAAGGCGTGAGTTAGGGCAACATTGAAAGAGGAAATCAAGGATGAGACTCCTCACTTTCAGCTGGTCGTTCCTCCTCTTTAACCTTCCTAATAATTGGCATTTAATAGCCTTATTACACCCACAGAATTTAAGTCAAATACACGAAATTCAAATGAGTTCGAGCTGAACAGTTTTTAATTAAAATAACATAAGCAATAAATGATGCTCTCGGATTATCATGCACGCCATGCATACGTAGAGGAAAGTTGGCCAAGTTGAGACGTCTCATGGCATCCTCCCCTCCTTAGGAATATGCTAGTCTTAAGCAGCTAGATGACTTGGCAATAGAAGTGGATTTAAGTATAGAAGTGGATTTAAGTATGGTGGCAATAGAAGTGGATTTAAGTATGGTGAAAGTTCATGATACGCCTAAGTCCTCTGGGATGTCAATCATGTAGGCATTCTCGTTGACACGCCTCATTGAGCTTGTAACTTGCCTCCCAAGCTCGAAGGCATGCGTTCCTTACAAAAATAGACCATAACCTGTTCGCCTGGTTAGAAAACTTGTACCCTTTGCTTAGAATCAGCTTGCTCCTTCTCCTTTGCATACATCTTACAAAGCCTTTTCTTTGCAGCTTCAAGAATTGCTTGCACATGTTCGGCATGGGCAAGAGCACTCGTGTTTGCTCGAACAGGCTGAGGCATGCTAGAAACATCAACCAAATAGTTAGGAGGCTTTGTGTACACTAATGCAAAAGGAGACTTCCCCGTGGACCTGTGGACATCACCATTATAAGAACACTCCACTATAGGCAAAGCAAGATCCTATTGCCTTAGCCTCTCATGACACAAGCTGCGGAGGAGGTTGCCAAGGGTGTGGTTGGTGACTTCAGTCTGGCCATCCGTTTGAGGATGTGCTATGGTGCTGAATTGAAGTGTGGCATCAAACATCCTCCAAAGTGTCTTCCAAAACTGACAAGAAACTTTATGTCTCGGTCAGAAACTATCATCTTTGGCACTCCATGCAAATGCACCACCTCACGAAAGAAATGCCTTGCCACTGCGGATGCATCATTGTTCTTCTTGCAAGACACAAAGTGTGCCATCTTTGACAACCTGTCTATAATGACAAAAATAGAGTCTGCCCCTTTTGGAGTGCAGGGTAAGTCAATGATAAAATCCATGCTAAGGTCTTCCTATATTGCATTTGGGATTGTCAAAGGCATGTAAAGTCCAGCACTATTGACACCTCCCTTTGTTTCTTGGCACACACGGTAGTGTTGCACAAACTTAGCAATGTCCTTATACATCTTCGGCCAATGAAAATGCTCTTGCAAAGCGGAGAGGGTCTTATCACGTCCCAAATAAGCTGACAAACCTCCAGCATGCATCTCTTGCATCAATTGATTACAAAAGGATGACTTTGGTACACATAATTGATTCCCCTTCATAAAGAAACCCTTCCTGTAAATAATAATCACCAACACCCTTCCCCTCTTTGCACTTCATCCAAAGATCACCAAACTTTTCATCATCCTTATACATATCTTGGATACAATCAAAGGCGGTGATCAAACCACTCAATTTAGTAAGCAAAGCAAGCCTCCTACTCAAAGCATCTGCCACTATATTCTGAGTGTCACTCTTGTGTGATATTTTAAATGGAAACTTTTGTAAGTAAGTGCACTAGCGAGCATGGATAAGGTTGCTAAGCCTAGATTGGTCATGCAAAAACTTCAAAGCCTTGTGATCCGAGTAGAGGATGAATTCCTTACCAACAAGGTAATGTTCCCATATCTTGAGAGCATGAAACACCGAGTAGAACTCCTTCTCGTACATGGTCCACTTGAGTCTTGCCTCACTAAGCTTCTTGATGCGATAAATATCGGGTATAAATTACGTGCAAGAGAACATGATCGCACAAGTAATACAAAGATAAGTAAGATCGTCTCTACAGGGATAAATTAATCAATTCTCTAAGTACTGGATTATTAATTTGCAACTTTAATCTAAGCAACTCAATTCAAATGATTGGATTATGATTAATTACTACGAAACGCCGAACAAACTAGGGTTATCAATCCTAAATTTGCACAACGATTAACTAACTTAACAAACAAAAGAACGAGAACGTGATCTATGTTACGTACTATGTTCGTCACTCTTAACATGCGAACACTCAATACGAATTAACCAAACAATTAATGATCAAGTAGATGAATGAAAAGATAACACCTGACCACGAGTTATAAAAATAGCTCGTTGATTGATTAATCTGAATCGCCGATCACAATTCTCCAAATTGAAAGCAAAAACAAACTAGGGTTGATCTCTTGTGTGAAAACATTCAAGAGTCCCCTTGACCTAAAGTTCAAAGCCTTATATAGGCCAACATAAAATAAAACCTAAAAGAGAAGTCCTAAATTGACTAAACAGGTCTTCCAACTTTTTCCCGGGCAATCTAGCGGGTCGCTGGCTTTTCCAGCGGATCGCTGGATCTCAATAGCTCACATCCAGCGAGTCGCTGGCTTTTCCAGCGGGTCGCTGGATCTCATCAGTTCGCCTTCTGTCGCTTCCGACTCTCCAATTCTTCAGACCTTTCTATCTGCCATCGCACCACGCCTCACCACTTCGTCAATCTTCATGGAATTACCTACAAAACCACCAAATATCGACAAACGTCCCGCTCCTCAACATAAACACAAAATGCATAACAATATACTCGACATACGATGAAATGATAATAAAGCGTGGACAAAATATGCACAAAACATAGGTCGATGTGTGTCCGTTCACACGTACATCACAACTCCACACTTAAGTTCTTACTTGTCCCCAAGCAAGTTGCATCAGAACTACCGTTTTCACGGCTTCTCCTTACTAGAAACAAATTGCGACATGCATCATCCTCTCGCTAGTCATTCATCTCACTCAAATGCCAAAAGCAATATTCATGTAAACCCAACACCCTCAACTGTTTAGCCTAACTTTCGCACTAAGCGGACCATACACGAGAACTGACACTCAATAGGTAGGATCAATTTATTCTCACTTATATTGGGTAGTCAACTACCTATCACTCGCAAGCATGCTCAGGGTCAACAAAATATTATACTTCGCACTTGACATTCTCTCAAGCAACGCAGGGCTCGTAATCAAGAGGGACTTTGCATAAGGTTGTAATGTGGCTTAGGGTAAGGGAAGGATAAATCAGTGAGTAGTGGCTACACCACCCAATCCGAGGGTTACACAATAATCTAACTCTCGGCTATACTAAACATCTCACCCTATAACAACTAAGCACTCAACCCAATGATCCCACATCCTAGAGGCATTCACTCGGGACAAGTCACTGACTTTTTGGTGTGATTTTCGATTTTTTTTTCTTTTGTTCACATTTTCACAAGGAACCTTTCCATTCTTTTTCATTGTTCATTTTTCTTCTTTTTTTTTCTTTTTCTTTTCCTTTGTGAACTTTTCTTTTCTTTCATAACTTCATGCACATTTGCTAGCAACTTATCCCAATTTTTGATTGTTGGCCTCAATTCTACCCTTTTTCAAACCCAATTGATAATCAATACCCCCAGCTATACTAAAAGATGCACCCTTACAAAATCATCCCATAAATGATGTCATAATCCCTCAGATTAAGTGTTAAAGGTCAGTGGGAGTTGGACATTGGCTCATATAATGGTGTGCAAATAGTAGCTCAATAAATAGGCTTAGGCTCAACAGGGTTATGCAACGGAGAAGAACGGGTTTTTGGCTCTAAGGCTCTAGGCTCAACATCAAAATGGCCCCTGATATATAACTCACCCCGTACTACGAAATCATGCCAAGTGCTAATATACTATTCCCATCACTCGAGACACGCAAGCACCTTATGAATAAAATAGAGATGGGTGTCTCATCCTTCGGCACAAATTTCTCACAAGGTCACTCATCAAGCTCTCAAGCATGGTCCACCTAGTGCAACTATCAACCTAAATAACCAAGGGTGTTGAGCCCACATAATTCCGCTCACGACATTCAAGTTCAATTCCTGACTAAGCAATTAGATTCAGTGGTCACTCTAAGTTCACAAGTTTAGAGGGGAGTTCATCAATTGCAAACGACTCAACACTTCAATCAAAGACACACGCCACACAAAGCAGACTCGATCACATGCGTATGTTAACAAAAGAAAATAAAGTAAAACATTCCTAAAACATCACAATGCACACATTGTGCAACTCCACACTTAGAGAACACATTGTCCTCAATGTGAAATAGCATACTATGCAAACAACAAAAAGTAGAGAAAAGGAGCAGAAACACCTGTTCAGAGTTGAGGATGCGGTGGTGGTGGAAATTGAGGGAGAGGAGGCAAGAAAACTGGATTGAATTCGTAGTGCAGTTTATCTCGACCTGTTGTCCTGCAAAAATAAACTAAAATGACATTTTTTTCGAGGGTGACACTATATACATTCTTCTAGAAACCCACAAACTCAGGGAAACTTGGACGAGTGACGCTAAATTAAAAAGTGTAGGGAAAAGAGAGGATAATTGTAGTTCTAATTTAATGTCATTAGCTTGACGAGATCTCAACCAATTACCAAGGTCCTGGGTCACTATTCACTTCGACTACAACCCTCAAGTGACCTGGTAGTGGTTTACACTCTAAGTCTGGTGGCATGATGTTGCATGGTTTCAACTTGGGCCATGGTGGATCATTTGGTTTTGATGGTTTAGTTGCTCGCACACATGATACTTGTTCCTGAATTTTTTACTCATTCACCCCTTTTTGAATTTCTTGTATCACTTTGTGCTCATCTCTAGGAACAGTCTCGTCAATGTGCTCGATTACTGACTCCTCAATGACATTAGTTTGATAACAGT
This sequence comes from Hypericum perforatum, assembly GCA_012979155.1. Classification (NCBI taxonomy): domain Eukaryota; kingdom Viridiplantae; phylum Streptophyta; class Magnoliopsida; order Malpighiales; family Hypericaceae; genus Hypericum; species Hypericum perforatum. The sequence goes on from SOPF01020140.1 coordinate 16,387, forward strand.
CATCTTCTGTGGTGGTGTACTTAGCTTCTTTGAATACATTGAAAACAACCTCATCATGACAGACTTTGAACTGCAGCTCCTCTTTGTTCACATCAATGTTTGTCTTTCTCGCTGATATTGGAGTCACCTTGAGCTCTTTGTCCTCCTCATTCACCTGCTGTGCTAGAGGTTTGACCACTGGATATGCCCTATTCTTTCCCAAATCTAGCTCACTCCGAGTTATGATGGCCTTGTAGTACTCCTGTCTGGTGGGAGTGGCTTCAGTGTTGCCCAGAAGTATGCCTAGCTGTCTTGCGTTCAGTTGTGCTGTTAACTGGCTAATTTGTACCTCCAAGTTTCTAAGTGTGACTTCATGGCTCAGCACTTGCTTTTGCAACTCATCTTCACCTTGATAATCTTGATAGGATAGCACTTGATGTTGCCACTTTTGTTGATACTGCTGAAAATGCTGTTGTGGCTGAAAACTTTGAGCATTACTACCTCCCAGTATTGGTCCATATTGTTGAGGTACCTGCTGACCTGCATCGTTTCTCCATGAAAAATTTGGGTGGTTTCTCCAACCAGGGTTATACATAGCATAATATGGATCATTATTAGTATTACCCAAATAATTATCAGATTCAAAAATGAGAGAGCAAGTATTAGTACCATGTGGGCCAGTGCAGATGTCACAAATCTGAGAGGGTGGTGTAGGCTGTGGGGCGAATGCAGACTGGATTACCTGTGTAAGAACTACCACTTGTGCTTGGAGGGCTACAATCTCATCACTGTCTTGTACACTGGCAACGTTTCCTTTCTGATCTCTCTCCCCACTCGTAATTGTTTGTGGCTATGGCTTCAACAGTTGGATATGTAAAGCCGGACCTAAGGTCGGTTAGTCTAGGGTGGGTATGTCATCTCATATTGTTCATCTCCTATAATGTTCACTGTACTGCACAACTAAACAAAGGAGATCAAGTGTAGTGATGAACAGAAAACGAAAAATAATGCTTATTCTCAAAATCAAGAATACTATATCCAATATTAAAGACAGATTGATTCATATCTGTCCCTGGCAACGGCGCCAAAAACTTTATGCGATAAATATCGGGTATAAATTACGTGCAAGAGAACACGATCGCACAAGTAATATAAAGATAAGTAAGATCGTCTCCACAGGGACAAATTAATCAATTCTCTAAGTACTAGATTATGAATTCGCAACTTTAATCTAAGCAACTCAATTCAAATGATTGGATTATGATTAATTACTACGAAATGCCGAACAAACTAGGGTTGTCAATCCTGAATTTGCACAACGATTAACTAACTTAACAAACAAAAGAACGAGAATGTGATCTATGTTACGTACTAAGTTCGTCACTCTTAACACGCGAACACTGAACACGAATTAACCAAACAATTAATGATCAAGTAGATGAATGAAAAGACAACACCTGACCACGAGTTATGAAAATAGCTCGTTGATTGATTAATCCGAATCGCCAATCACAATTCTCCAAATTGAAAGCAAAAACAAACTAGGGTTGATCTTTTGTGTGAAAACATTCAAGAGTCCCCTTGACCTAAAGTTCAAAGCCTTATATAGGCCAACATAAAACAAATTCTAAAAGAGAAGTCCTAAATTGACTAAACAGGTCTTCCAACTTTTTCCTGGGCAATCCAGCGGGTCGCTGGCTTTTCCAGCGGATCGCTGGATCTCAACAGCTCACATCCAGCGAGTCGCTGGCTTTTCCAGCGGGTCGCTGGATCTCATCAGTTCGCCTTCTGTCGCTTCCGACTCTCCAATTCTTCAGACCTTTCTATCCGCCATCGCACCACGCCTCATCACTTCGTCAATCTTCATGGAATTACCTACAAAACCACCAAATATCGACAGACGTCCCGCTCCTCAACATAAACACAAAATGCATAAAAACATACTCGACATACGATGAAATGAGAATAAAGCGTGGACAAAATATGCACAAAATATAGGTCGATGTGTGTCCGTTTACACGTACATCACTTCTCACTGAAGTAAACCACTGGCCTCTTTTCTTGCAAGAGTACTACCCCATTGCCAAGCCTAGATGCATCAACTTTAACTTCAAAAAGCTTAGCAAAATTAAAGAGTGCGAGCATAGGGGAGGAGCTCAATTTCTCCTTCAGGGTCTGAAAGGCATGTTCAACTTCTTCTCCCCACTCAAATGGAGTTTGCTTCTTTAGCAAGGCTATGAGGGGAGCATCAATCATGCTGAAGTCACAGATGAACATGTGGTAAAAAAAAGGCCAAACTAAGGAAGCTACGAGTCTGGCTCATATTCAAGGGTGCAGGCCAGGATTGAATTGCCTTTATCTTGGCTTAATCAACGTGAGTTCCATCTCTTCTGATGCGTGTCCAACTAGGATCAATTATATGTGCAAGAATTACACGATCGCACAAGTAATATTGTAATAAGTAGGATCGTCAAACTCCATCAAAGGCAAATAAAGTTCCCAGCTCCCACCAAAATCCATCACACAAGCTCGCATTATATCTTCCAATACTTAGATTGTTCGTTCTGACTGTCCGTTTGTCTGAGGATGGAAAGCTGTGCTCAAATCTAGCCGATTGCCCATAGAGTCTTGGAACTTCTTCCAAAAGCAAGATGTAAAATGTGTCCCCCGATCTGAAACTATTGAAATCGGAACTCCATATAGTCGTACAATCTGATCAATAAACAACTAGGCAAATTTCGCTGCATCATATGTACTCTTGATAGGCAAAAAGTGTGCAGACTTTGTCAATCTATCCACGATCACCCAAATAGAGACGAATCCTCTTGGTGAAGTCGGGAGGCCTACTAGTAAATTCATAGTGATTTGATCCCACTTCTATTCTGGAATGATCAACGGCTGTAACAAACCCAAAGGTCTCTAGTGTTTGGCCTTGACTTGTTGACAAGTTAAGCACTTTGCGACAAATTCTCCAATATCCTTCTTCATGCCATTCCACCAGTAGCACCTCTTCATATCATTGTACATCTTGGTCGAACCAGGGTGCATACTATAAACTGCCTTGTATGTTTGACTCATGATATCTCTCCTCATGTCTCCTACATTAGGCATGACCAATCAAGTACCATAATGTAAGACACCATTAGCACTAAGGCTAAACTTTGGCAATTCACCTTTCTCAATCTTCCCAATCATCTCCTTTATCTCAGGGTCTTCTTGTTGTAGTTCTACAATCTGACCATGTATCGTCGGTTGTAACTGAAGCTCAGCCAATATCACTGGTTCCTCTCTATCTAAAACTGTAGTAAACTCCTACCCTTGGTCAATTAACTCATGTAGACTTGAAATCAGAGGCCTTCGCATTACTGACATATGTGCCAAACTACCCACTGACTTTCTGCTCAAGGCATCTGCGACCATATTAGCTTTGCCCGAATGATAGTTAATCGTACAATCATAATTTTTCAGAAGCTCCATCCATCTCCTTTGCCTCATATTTAAATCTCTCTACTCAAAGATATACTTTAAACTCTTGTGGTCAGTAAACACTTCAAATTTCTCACCATACAGATAATATCTCCATATCTTGAGCGCAAATACAACTGCTGCCATTTCCAAATCATGCACTGGGTAGTTGCTCATATTTCTTCAATTGTCTCGATGCATATGCTATCACATTCTTACTTTCCATCAGAACACACCCCAATCCAACTCTGGAAGCATCACAATACATAGAAAAGCTACCCGATGCTGATGGTAATGCCAACACTGGAGCATTGGTCAAGAGATGCTTCAACTCTTGAAAACTCTTCTCACAATCTTCTCCCACACATACTTTGCATTCTTCTGAGTCAGTCGAGTGAGTGGAGCAGACAAAGCAGAAAACCCTTTCACAAACCTTCTGTAATAACCAGCCAACCCAAGAAAACTGCGTATCTCTGTGACACTAGTAGGCGTTAGCCAATTTACAATAGCTTCTATCTTTGCTGGATCAACTGACACTCCATCCTTGGACACCACATGTCTTAGGAATGCCACACTCTGCAATCAAAACTCGCACTTCGACAACTTAGCATATAACTCATTATCAAGCAAAGTCTTCAAAACCAACCACAGGTGTTTCTCATGTTCTTCCTTGGTCTGTGAGTATATCAATATGTCATCGATAAACACAACTACAAACTGATCCAGGAATGGCTTGAACACCCGATTCATCAGACCCATAAAATATGCTGGCGCATTAGTAAGACCGAATGGCATGACTAAGAACTCATAATGCCCATATCTGGTTCTAAAACCTGTCTTGGTCACATCTTCCTTTCTAATTCTCAACTGATGGTACCCTGACCTTAAGTCAATCTTCGAAAACCACTTAGCATCTCTCAACTGATCAAACAAATCATCAATACGTGGAAGAGGATACTGGTTATGATTAGTCACTTTATTCAGCTTATGATAATAAATACACAACCTCAAACTACCATCTTTCTTCCGGACAAACAACACTAGAGCACCCCACGGAGAAATACTAGGACGTATATATCCTTTGTCCAATAAATCCTACAACTGCACCTTTAACTCTTTCAATTCAGTAGGCGCTATCCGATATGGTGGTATCGAAATTGGTTGTATCCCTGGCATCAACTCAATACAAAACTCTATCTCCCTCTGAGGTGGTAAACCTGGTAACTCATCCGGGTACACATCCAGAAAATCTCTCACAATAGGGATGTTCTCAACTATAATCTGATCAGAATTCGCATTCACTTCTTTAACCACAACCAAATAACTCACATAACCTCTTCTCAATAATCTCAAAGCCTTCAAACAAGATATAAGCCTCGGTGGAACCATCCCATCACCCCAAAATACAAATTCTTGTTCACCCTCAGGCCTGAACCTTACAATCTTCTTGAAACAATCCACCGTAGCATGGTATGACGACAACCAGTCCATACCCAAAATCACATCAAAATCATCCATGAACACATGTAGATCAGCCAACATCTCGTGGCCATCTACGACTATCATACATGATTTATGAACTAAATGCATATGAATGATATGACCAGAAGGGGTACACACCTCTAAAGGCTCCCCTAATAACACTAGTGGAATAGCAGAAAACTCAGCAAATTGGGGTGACAAGAATGAGTATGTTGACCCTGAATCAAATAAGACTCGAGCATGTGACAATCCTATAGGAAGTATACCTGAGACCACTGTGTTAGATGTCATAGCATCTTTCTTCGTCAAAGCATATACTCGAGCTGGACCCCCACTATCATGCTTCATCGGCTCCTTGCCCCTCGCACTCGAGTTCTCTCCCTGATAACTCTGACTAGATAGACTCTGATCTTGCTCTTGCGGTCGAACAGATAAACTTGTAACCTGTGCCTGTTATCTCGCCTTAGCCACGTGACAATCTTTAATCTGATGTCCCAACTTGCCACACCCAAAATAAGCTCCCGTCTGTCTATAACATGGTCTCCCAGGGTGCTACCTCCCACAACTGGCACACAAACCACCAGATTGGCCTCGACCACCAGATTGGCCTCGACCACTCTGTGAAAACTCAGCCTCTATTGTTACTGCTGTCCAAAACTCTGGTTCGAACTGTAATGCAGTGGCTGATCAAACCGCTGGACCTTAGCTTGCTTCTGTCTTGCAATTCTTTCATTATCTCGTATCTCTAAGGTCCTAGCACAATCCACTGCTGCGGAATAGGACTGAAAACCACGTGGATACATCACCTTAAACATCGCATCATCTACCCCTTGAATAAATCTCTTCAAATTCTTATCTTCATCAGGCACTAAGTGCTTTGCATAGCGAGACAGATGGCAAAACTTCTGGTCATACTCTGTAATAGTCGTCTCTAGAGTCTTCATCAGCCTCTCAAACTCAAAGGCACGAGCATCCCTTTGGCTCTCTGGTAGGAAATGATCCAACAAGGAGTCACTGAATTTCTTCCGAGTTCAACAAACAGATTCCATTGTTTGAAACCATATCCCTACCTCATTAGTCAACTTGAATGTGGCGAGTTCCACCATCCTCTTGCTGTCACAATTCAGCATTTTTCCCTCTTTTCCATTTCATCAATAAACATCTGAGGATCATCACGTACTCCAGAAAATGTAGGTGGCTCCAATCTCAAAAACTCTGCCAAGGAATCATCTCAAGGTGTCATAGCAGCCTTCTTATCTACCTGACTCTGCTGCGTGGCAATAAACTTCTCCATCGCCACCATCACCCTATCAACCACATCACCACTCTGCTTTCTAAGCCCAAAAGAAGTACCAGCTGCTGATTGACTTGTCTCAGTCGGCATGGCAGTATCAGAAGCAGTATGCTCAACGACAGGAGTAGGCTATAGTGTAGCCTCATCTCTAGGCACACCAGAACTCTCACCGTGTTCCCTCGTGGTAGCATCTGTACCCTTACGTATCAGAGGCATAACTTCCCTATAAGAGTAAGTCACACTTTAAGAAGAACACAAACAAGCTCAAACAAAGAAGGACAAGACACGATGAATCCTATGCTCCGTAGTATTCCTATTCAGACATCATATAAGACAATCAAGGTTTAGCTCTGATACCAACTCTGTCACGATCCAAACTGAGGTCGGTGACTGGCGCTAGACTATGCGATATTTCAACAACACAAATGCAGGCTTAGCAAGCCTCAAATCCATCTCACAATAATCAAATTTAGCGGAAGCAAATTTATATACAAGGTCAACAAAATATCTCAAACTCAAATTAATTTACAAACCAAAAATCACAACATCTCCAAAAGGTCAACAAACAACATCTCAAAATCTTTATAACTACGGAGCATCTATATAGAAGGAGATCAAGACACGATCCGAAGACCTCAAAAGTAGCCCTCGAACAAAGAAGTGGGGCTTGAATCACAAACTCTGAAACTCAAGAAACTAAGGTCTCTGAGAACCTGAGACAGAATAGTAAGGAGTAAGTGTCCGAAGGCACTTAGCAAGGGAATAGAACATAATATATTAGTTATGGTTGATATATGCATGCAACAAAACTCAACCATGCTCGACTTTGCTCAAATTAAAATGCGTGATCCTCAAATGCTATTACCAAACACAAATATCAACACGCACACACACACAAACACAGAGAGCTATGAATAGGTTTTGTATTGCCTCTTCCTCTAACTGCTAGGGATATCCAAATGGCCAAACAGATCTCCGTTCACAAATAACAGAAACTAGTGTACAAATGTAAACTGGCCAAAGCTTACAAATGTGCAATAGTGATACCCCAAAAATTATAAGCTCATAGACTAACATCCCCGGTTAGTGCGGGAAAGCCTATTCATTTCTCTCACAAAACACATATCTTATCAAAACAGATGACCCAATGGTCCAGAATCACATTTATCATACATGGACATATCACACATATCAAATCAGCTCGAGGCTGTTCACAAACATCACATGCCTCACAACACAATCACCAATATGTCCAACCATATCATGGACAAAACCATATGCATGTGATGCACACAATCAAGCTCTGAAACAAACACATATCAAACAAAACCAAATTTATCATATGCTATCCTCTTACTCGGACAAACAGCGCTTAAAGCATAGATTTCCCCAAATCTAATTCGTCCTTCCACACGAAGCTCCTCAATGTCCAAAATCTGTACCATATCATAAAATCACGTAACAAGGTTAGCCATTGGTTTCCAACACCAAGTTACCTCTAACGCTTCAAAATGGCAAAACCAACCAAACACAACCAAAAGACCAAACCCTTTAAATTCTTGGTTCCCAACCAAGTACCAACCTACACACATGTTATACCTAAGTCATTCATGCTCATAAGTGCACATAACAATCTGTTTTAGCCAAACCGAGCATCAACGAAGAACGTAGCAAGTTCTATCGCAAACAATCATCGTAAATACATCAAATACCCAAATCCAACCCAAACATCACTTAAACTCAACTCCCCTGCATATTCTCATTAACCTCAGACGCTTCAATTAACCTCATTTACACAAAGAATCAATTCACCAAACTTTTCTCATTCAACTCACTCAACCAAGAACTCAACAACACTGTCCGAACTTCAACAGAGTGTACAGACCAAATCCTTCAACCAATTCACTCATAAAATACATTTCCAGAAACCTCATGAAGTGTACAACAAACATTTTCAAAACATCCAAGTCCAAATCTGAGCTTAAGACCACTTACAAGGCTGATCTTCTTCGCGTCGCTCACTGACCACCCCAGAAATATGCTCTGTCTTCAAAACCGATTTCCTATTGACTCCATAATCCAAATCACAAGTGAGATACACCGTTAGAAAGGTCTAGATGTGTTCTATACTTTGGTAAAATTTCAAGGTCTGATTCGGAGAGGAAGATTACTTACTAAGTCGTTAAGTTTTGACCTGCCTACTTCTTCTTCTCTCCTCCAACTCTCTCTTCTTCTTTTTTTAAGTTTTGGTTTGTGGCTGACCAAATGAGCTTCCCACCTCTTTTAAACCCTTCCTGAGTGCAAGAGGTAAGTAGGTGAGTCATTTCCAGCCCTTGATGAGTGTCAAAAACACTCATTACTTATGTACATTTTAGTGTAAATTTAGCCTTTGTTACTTATCGTTTTTACGAGTTTTCTATGTCTTTGTCTTGTTTTTGTACATTCTGTTCTTTTGTCGTGTTTGTTTGCTTTTCTTATGTTTTCTTGCTTTTTAGGAGCTTTATGGACAATTATCTAAGGAGGCACGACCAAGACCTCGAGGAAGCAAGCATGACGGACTCGACAAGGCAAAATGTTGCAAGAAATGGTCTAAACCGTAGCTACCCGTGGAGGGCGTCAGACTTGACCTCTTGCTACTCAAAAATTCATAACTTTCCCATCCAATGTCGGATTAATGCGCCGTCAGCGGCATTGAAAAGAAGACATCAGTATCTATAACTTTCCCGTGGAGGGCGTCTTCTGTTTCATCGTATAAGTTGGAAAACCGCTTGATCCAATATCATGGGCCGATTCTGTCCGAGTGGGCCAAACTTGATGGTTTATTTGGGCCAACTTTGGGCTTCTTGGCCCAAATCCGTGGCTGCCAATTTGTGAGGATAAGATGACTCAATATGGCTGTGACTTGAAGGGAACAAGGATGGCTACACTTCTTTTAACTTGTTGTTGCTAAGTCCTAAAGCTAGAAACATGGATGGAAGAGTTGTTAAGATATTTGTAAAAGAATTAGTTGTTAAGTTAATTTTGGCTTGTAATATGACTTAGTATTATTATGTTAGTTAAGAAAACAAAAGGGGGCAGCCAAGGCAAGGAGAAAAAAACGTACCAAAGAAAGGAGAGAAAGAAAGGAAAAAAGAAAGAAGAAAAAGAAGGAGAAGGAAGAAGAAGAAAAAGAAGAACCAAGCTTGTGCTTGGAATTTGTAAACCTCTCTTGCCTTTTCCATTCATGCTTTCCTTGCTTGATTATGTAAATTAAATGAATGATAAGTGTGTTTATGTATTAAGTATGTTTATGTTCAAGTTTTGTTTAAACATGTGTGAGTAGTTACTAAGTGGTGTGATGCTTTGAAAGCCTAAACTTTCTAATGGTTTAAAATGGGTAAAAATGTTAAGGATCATGTATAAGTTAAAGAACTTAATGCTTAGTCTAATTTGATCACCTAGAACTAAGATAATAATCAAGTCTTGAGACCGAGAGGAGAAAGACGTGATCGAACATTTAACTTGTAAATCCGTTGCCTCGTGAGATGAGAATCTCACTTGGTGATTGGTTATCCAAACGGGTGATATTTATAGTTGTTGTTTAGTTAGGATTAAGTGACTCGTGGGGGCGAGAGCACATCGAGCTCACTTAATCCTTGGTAAAGATCAACTTAGATTGATCTTGTGCGAGAGCATGGATCCGTTGCCTTGAAACACCCAGATCATGACATGAGCTAAATAAACCCAACTAACCATTAGTTCACTTAAGTGATCTTAGGCATCACACCACTCTTGTTTTTAGTTGATATATACCTTGTATTTTTGTGTGATCTTGCATGATTTAAATTGATCTTGTTGTTATTTTATGTATGTTAGTTTGCTAAGTCACCTAAACCAAACTAAAGAAGCAAAGTCATAAAATTCCTAAAATTTGGTAAGTAAGCCGAGTAAGGCATCACTCAATCCCTGTAGGTTCGACAACTCTACTTCATAAACTATATTACATCGGAGGCATGTCAAGATGCCTCTCATCAGCCCTTCCTCACCTCTTTTACCCTTTTACTTAAGTAAACACATGTGATTTGTTATGGTAAATGTGTGGTCCAATCAGAAAGCTTCAACTTCAAGCACATATTTCACATACTTCCTTTGATTTCTGACCAAACTTGTATTTAACCAAGTTCTAGGTCTATGTTTCTAGTTTTTAAACTGTACTCCCTTGTATCTTTTGGATCAAAATTGAAGAAGTTATGGTTGTTTAAGTAAGTAAAGGTCAATCTGCCCGAGAAATGACCAACTACATTTATGAAATTCGGAATTTCATTGCGTCGACTTTGTCGAACTTGAACTAACTCGCTAAGGGAACCCAATGACACTTAAACACACTTCCGAAACTCATCCCCCAAGTATGTAGCACAATGTACAATCGACCGACCACTCTTGAGGTTATCACAAGAAGTTTCCAAGGGTGCGTGCGAGTGAGGACAAAGCAGGCTAAAAAGACCTATGTTGGTACAGTGGAGCCAATCGGTCAAATCACAGGGTATTACATTTGGTATCAGAGTGACCTCAACTTGTATGGTGTAATTCGGGGATCGAATGCACCTACAAGTGAGGGATTCTGGGACTGTGTGTGTCTGGCATGACGAAGACGTTGTGTATTTAAGGAGGGGTGAATGTGATATCCCGTATATATACTGTGTGAAAGGCTTAAGTGATTTGATTATTACTATCCATATTAACAAGGTGCACCTTCTTTTCGGGCACACATCCTCAGAAAACTCCAAGGCTAAACACATTTGACTGAGGGTAGGATCAAGATGGGTGACCTCCTGGGAAGTTTTCCAGGGTGTGTGCTAGTGAGGACAAAGTAGGCTGAAAAGACCTGTGTTGGTATAGTGGAGCCAGTCTGTAAACGAACTCTACAGTCATTCTTATTTAAATCCATTACGAACCTAACAACATAATTATTTTTTTATATCTTTAAATAATCCGGACAGCCTCGTAAGAGTCATTTACATCATCTTCTTCATCATTCTTTACACACTTACATCTAGAAATGGGCTGCAGCTTTTCTAACCTATTCCACATAGTCTAAAACCTGATAAGATAGTCGCTAATAAAAAGACCTTCTTGCTTTAGATTGTGGACCTCTTCAAGTAAGTTGTAGATCTGTAAAATATCTACCTTTCTAAACCTCTGCTTCAGGTTTTTCCAAACTCCTATAGGTGTGTCAATGCGATGAAATGATTATTCGATGATAGGTTTAACAGACATAATCAACTAGTTCAGGACCATGTTGTTGCATCGTTTCTAGGCTAGAGAGTTCAACTAACTATGACATCATGCACTTATAGATTTGTCTACAAACTGGTCTTTGTTCTTACAACTCAACATAAGAAGTATAGATTAGTTCCATTTAGATGGGGTGAGATGAGTACCTGAGATGGTGAATTGCTAGAGTAAAGGTAATAGGGGCTTGACCACCTCTGATCTAGTAGCACCAAGAGTCGCATTACCAGGAGTTGTTATAGGGGAAGTCATTGAGAGATAGAAAATCTACCAAGGTCTAGTCGTGGTACATTGATACCATGATAAAAGTTTAAAGAATTTTAACAATTTTAGTGGAGGAAGAGAGGAAGCTGGAGGAGAAAGAGAAAAAGACACTCTTTTCCCTTCATTTTACACACAAAAAAGTAAAGGTGATTGGAAAGGTTTATAGTGTCTTTAACCCACTAAAAATGCAACACTTGGCACAATGATGGAGCCAAAAGAAGAACATGACAACAGAGATATTAACTATAAATGAGAATGTTCTCTGTCACCATCATTCTCCTTTGTCCATAATCTCCACAGAATTAACAAATCCTAATAGTGGAACACGTATGATTCTAATTATAATTTTCAGCTGGCAACTTTCCTCTTCTGGATTGGAATTAGAATTGTTTCCTGGTCGGACTAGTATGAACCCAGTAGAATTTAAATTATTGTTGTTCCTGCCATCTTCTGCAACTCTTCTTCATTTGACAAGATCTGATACCCCTGTTGATTTAGTTTCATTGTCAAATACCGCTAGAGGTGAAGCCAAAGTACTAAAAGTGTGTGCAGTTTAGTCAGGTGAAGAACAAGAGTCAAGGCTTTGGACAAAGCTTGAGATGACAAATGACAAGTCACTATTGATGGCATTTTCCTCAACAGATAAAGAACATTGACCCAACTGTTGAGTGCATTGCATGACATTGGCCAATATTTCAACTGATTCTTCCATGTTGCTATTAGACAACACATGACAGAAATCAATTTGAAAGACTATGTAATAAAAAAATCTAAAGAACAACCACATAACAGAAATATTAACATTTGTCGACCTACTTAATTTTCTCCATAACTTTATCGCACACAACTACATACTCTCAAACTTCTATCTCTCATGCTTCTTCAGCAATAAGTCACAGCCCAAGATATCTCTCTCTTTCTTTCTAGATTCATTTAACTACAACCGGATCCAATTCTAAACAAATTAACTCGGAACTAACAATCACAACGCAGCAGCTAAGGAAGTGTACTTTAAAGAGATGGGAGACGGAGATACCATGCAATAGAAATCTAAATATCCATTTTCAACCTATTGCTCTGTGGGAAAAGGGTTTCAGCCGAGTGGAGTCAGTTATAAGAAAATTTTCTTTGGTCGGTTGTGACCTCCCGAGTGTTAAGGGTGTGTTTGGGCCATGGAAGCTTCCAGAATTTGTGTGTGGGTGGATGGGGATGGTGGTGGTTTGTGAGAGTATGTGTGGGGTCGGCAAGGTCAGTTTCAGAATAGTGAAATCTTGAGGTGGTTGCTTGGAGGTCACGATAGGAGTTGGAAGCTCAGTTTTTTG
>SOPF01020141.1:0-10398 GCA_012979155.1 Hypericum perforatum
GATATATTATCTCTATCACTTAAATGTACTACTGTCCTTAAAAAAAAGATAATGATCAACTATATGAAAAATAAACACACACAGGAGGGATCTTAGCATCAAATATTATTTAAAAATTTCCATTCAAAAAATTATAGTTAGATATCTCCTCAACTGATAAAATCAACGAGCAAGGGAAGGACACGTCTTACAAGAGCAGCGGTCAAGCATAATTTTTTCTAAAAAGCTATTCAAGCGGGTTCGGGAAAAAGAAGATAAGCAACGCGGATCGAGTGTTGACTTTACATCGAGTGTCTTGAGGATGACATGGCAACCTAAAACCTAGCTCTACTCGGTCTTTAGACCAGAAGCAGCGGCGAATTTCTTATTCACTCGCGCGTGTAATACATATATCAAACAATAGAAATTGGATTGGGGGACATGTATTCTAGTATATGGAAAATAAAGAAATGAATTTATTAAAAAAACTGATTTGGTAAAATCACACTTATTTCTTTTCCTCCCCCATTAATTTATGTAATCTCTCACCTAATTTTGAATTAATTAATTAATTTCTCTCTTCTGTTAATTAATTAGTTTCTCTCCTCACTAATACCCTCTTTTATCCCAAAACCCTAATTATAGCCATCATTAGTTCTAAATGGTAAAACTAATTTTATATGTTTCTCTCTTTTGAAATATACCAAAACGTCCGTACTCCGACGGCCTTCTTCGACCGTTCTCCGACGAACACCCTTTTCCGCCACCTTCTCCGGTGACCAACACTCGATTACCAAACAACCGTTCTCCGTTCTCCATTGAATGTCTACCCACGGCGATGGAAGACCTCTAAATACTGACTTTCGATTTCCTCCACCGGCGGCTTCCACACTTCTGTCGGTGGCATTGATATGTTGATGGTTCGTTGTTCGGACTCGCTAGTTTGTTGTTCTACATTGGTGGTTTCTTATTGGGACTCACTGGTTTGTTGTTCGATGTTGCTAGTTTTTCGATGTTGTTATTGGATTTTTGTCCGGTGTTGCTAGTTTGTTATTCGGACTCGCTTTTTTGTTGTTCTACGTTGCTGGCTTCTTGTTCGAACTTGCTGATTTGTTGTTCGATGTTGCTGATTTTTTGATATGTTGTCACTGTTTTTTTGTCATGTGTTGCTGGTTTGCTGTTTGGACTTGCTGGTTTATTGTTCTACGTTACTGATTTTTTGTTCAAAGCACTGGTTTGTTGTTCGATACTGCTAGTTCTTTGATATATTGTGTTATGACCCTCGCTAAATTTGTATTGGTCGTGACCATTTGGTCCGACCTTTGGTTATTTTGTTTCGACCGGTGTTAGCACCGTTGTGTTGATTTCGTTGACCTTTGGGAGAATATAAATAATATTTTCGTGTGAGCTTCAATTTGAATGATTCCAAGTTGAAAAGATCTGTAACACATTGGTCTACGACTTTTGTGATTCGGGTTTTGTGATTCAAGCCTTGTGTTTTGGAGTTTTGAGTGAGTTTTGGGAGGGTTGTGATTGATAGGCTTAGTTCGTCGACGTTTGGTAGAAAAATCATAACTCTCTCATACGAACTCCGAATCAAGCGATTCCAAAACGAGTAGATCCGTAAGACTTAGATCTATAATTGTGATTTTTCCCAGACCTGGCGATCGCAAGAATTTTTGGCGGCCGCCAGAAACTTACAGGGAAAAAACGTGACGGGCGCCAACGTTCTTTGCGGCCGCCAACAAATTACAGTCCTGCACACTTTTCTTAGAAAATTCATAACTTCCTCATACGATCTCCGATTTGAGTGATTCCAATTCGAGAATGTTTGTAACATCCAGTACTGCAACTTGGTTAAGAGTGTTTTAACATTTGAATATTTATTTGATGGGATCATTTGAGAGTTTTGAGTGCTCAGTTTTAGGTACGATTCTTATCGGTGTTGAGAGATTTTGCCAATTGATGAGCAATGTGGCAAGTGTGGCTTAAGGCTTGATTTGAGGACTTATTAGAAGTTAAGAGGGAGTTAGGAGTGCCATTAGAATGACTTGAAAGTTTGAGGACCAAAGTGGAATAAGCTTGAGGATAGACATTCCATTTATGGTAAGTTTGGGAGAAAATATCTAAGGGAGGTTGTGAGTGGGAATCACTTGTGTCCAGCCATTGAAAACAAAGAGAGAGTGAGAGAGAGAAGGAGAAACGTGGGAGAAGGAGAGGAGAAGAAAGAGAAAGAAGATTTCTTGATTTTGAGGATTGGTAAGTGATTTCTAATTGATGGTTCATTAGAATTAAGTGTAGATCTATTCAATACCTTGAATTAGGTGTAAGCTTGTAAGGATTTGAGTACTTTATGATTTTAGATAATTTGGAGTTTGAGAGTTTTGATGGTTGAAATGGATGATATAGTGGTTATAGGTGTTGATCTATGTTGAAGATGTGATTAGAGAACTATTGTATATATTTTGGAAAACCTTAAGTTAAAACCTTAATGAAGAGCATATGTGGATATTGAAGTTTGGTTGATGATTTGAGGAGGGTTAATGTTGATTTATGCTTTGATGATGGATTAAAAGACCTTATGCATATTTTGTAGACTTTGTGTGAGAATCCATTTATAGGAACTTTTGTAATGAAATTCCCATTGTCCATATGATTAAGAAGTTAATGATTGATAGAGAGTTATTCTCTTGATTTAAGGATTGTGGATTGATATTCGAAAAACTGAGGATCGAAGGACGTGGAGTGTAGTGCAAAACTCATTTGATGCAATTTGCACGACTTGGTGTAAGGTGAGGGGGTTATTATGTTATTTGATATGATTGGATATAAAGTGGTGTGTTTATTCATTTAAATCATTATCTATGTAATCGTGAGTAATTTGATGTGAATGATATGATATGATGAGAAAGTACGTTGGAATCGTTGTTTATGCGGCATCAGATGTATTCTTGATATTTTGCTATTGACGATTGTGTGACCGTATAAGATGTGCGACACGAATTATGATTTGATATGTTTGACGATCATTTGGAATATGTGCGAATTTAGTGATCATGTGTCCAATAGTGATGATGAGCGATGTCTGGGAAATAGTTGATGTGATTTGTTATGTGCATACATTCGAGTACTTATCTATGAGCTTTTAACATTTTCGTGGAATATATCTGCAAATTTGGTAATTATGAGTATGGATTGCGGTATGAGAAATTATTGGTATAAGGTTGTGTACGTGATCAACTAGTCTCGACCAGTACGTATATTTGTGATAAATTCTGTTATGAATGATGTGATGTGAAACCTACGGGTTTGTGTTAGTTGGTACGATTGATTGGTTGGTTAAGTATTGGTTGGATATGGAATCTGTGGTATGACGTCGACGATACCGCATTGGCTCGTGACGTACATATGTGTTTAGGAGACGTCGGCGATACCATATTGGCTCGTGACGTGCTCATCTGTTTATGTGACGTCGGCGATACCGCATTGGCTCGTGACGTACATATGTGTTTAGGAGATGTCGGCGATACCACATTGGCTCGTGACATGCTCATCTATTTATGTGATGTCGGCGATACCATATTGGCTCGTGACATGCACATGTATTTAAGAGACGTAGACGATACCACATTGGCTCGTGACGTGCTCATGTGTTTGTGTGACATTGACGATATTGTGTTTGGGTCATGATATAAGTATCTGTGTATATTCGAGATTGAGAAGAGTGTACCAGTACTTATTTGTCTATGTGAAGTTCTTGCTCCGATTAGTCTAAAACTCCGAACAAGTGATTTATGAGATATTTGTCTGTTTTACCACATTTTGTGAATGTCTATGTGTGATGGGAAAATATTTATGGAGCACTCTATCCGCGACACTGATTTTGGGTTGGGACATTTCGGAGCTCATCGGTTATGTGTGTGTGTTCGCTCATCTTTGTTTAAGTTCTATTACGTGTCACGGATGACCTTTCGTATAATGTGACACACTGTTTAAGTTATTACCATTTTGCTATGTGGTTGTGCAATGTGATACAAATGTGTCTGTGGAGGTTTGTAAATACATTTATATTTCAAATATTTTCTACTAAGTATTTCAAAATACTTACCCCCTCCCTCCACAGGTAATCAAGGTTAGGGATCAGGAT
The DNA here is from genome assembly GCA_012979155.1 of Hypericum perforatum. NCBI lineage: Eukaryota > Viridiplantae > Streptophyta > Magnoliopsida > Malpighiales > Hypericaceae > Hypericum > Hypericum perforatum. The sequence goes on from SOPF01020141.1 coordinate 4,127, forward strand.
ATTCGAAGTCTTCGGATGATATTCCTCTTGGTGATGTTAGTTGTGTCACTCCATTATACATTGTAGGACCTTATGTCTATATCTAGAATTATGTAAGAATATTTGTAATATATATGAATTTGGTTTATGAGATATGCTTCCGCATATGTATAACTAAATTACGCTTCCGCGATTATGATTTGCATACATATGTCTGAGGCTGGTTGGACCACGGCTCTTCGGTTTGGAGAGCGTGGCCCAGCGCCATGTCGGCGGCCTGGATTTGGGTCGTGACATATTGTCACTAGTTGTTTGTCCGGCGTTGTTGGTTTATTGTTCTAACTCGCTGGTTTATTATTCTATGTTGCTGGTTTCTTATTCGGCATCGCTGGTTTATTATTCTATGTTGCTAGTTTCTTATTCAGCATCGTTGGTTTGTTGTTTGATGTTTGGTGTTTTTGGTTTTCTGATATTGTCACTGGTTTTTTGTCCGGTGTTGTTGGTTTGTTATTCAGACTCACTGGTTAGTTGTTCTATGTTACTAGTTTCTTGTTCGAACTTGCTAGTTTGTTATTCAATGTTGCTAGTTTTATTAATATGTTGTCACTAGTTTTTTGTCCAGTGTTGCTGGTTTTTTGTTCTACGTTACTGGTTTTTTGTTCGGCATTGCTGGTTTGTTGTCCGGCGTTACTAGTTTGTTGTTCGATGTTACCAATTTTTTGATTGGACTTGCTAGTTTATTATTCGATGTTATTGATTTTTTGATTGAATTCGCTGGTTTATTGTTAGATGTTATTAGTTTTTTGTTCGGTGTTGTTGGTTTGTTGTTGTGCATTACTTGTTTATTGTTGTGCATTACTGGTTTGTTGTTATGCGTTATTGGTTTTTGTTATGTGTTACTAATTTATTTGTTCTGTGTCACTATTTTTTTTGTTACGTGTTACTGGTTTTTGGTGATACATTACTAGTTTTATTGTTCTGTATTACTGATTTTGTTATTACGTGTAGCTGATTTCTTATTCTGTTTTGCTAGTTTGTTAGTCTTGTAAGAAACATGATTGATGAATTGGAAAAGAAAGAGAATTGTGTTAATCTACAGTTTCTAATGGTTAAACAATTTCACGACTTTTATAAATTGTATGCAAGGAGAAAGAACGAGAGAAAAACCAAGAAGCTGCGAAAAAACAATAAATGACAACAAAGATGATGTAGCATTTGATCAATGTATGGTAGACATAGATTTGAATCAACTACCCCAATGAATTAAATTTTAACTTTTTTTGTTAAAATTTTGTACTTTTAGCTGGTATCTATTTATATACTTAACCATTATCTCTTATTCGTAAAACTAATAACTCTAATTTGTTAAACTAGTATCTCTTATAATCAAACTAGTATCCTTTGTAACGAAATCAGTATCACTGTACTCAAATCAGTATCATGCATAATCAAACCAATATCTCATATAAGCCAAACTAGTATCCCTTATATACCAAACCAATGTCCCTTATATTCGAAATCAGTATCACACATAGAAGAAAAACTAGTATAACATATTAGTCAAAATAGTATCTTATTTAACTCTGACATGTAAGTCATTATTGTGAATTCGCCAAACTAATGTCATATGAGCCAAATCGGTATCCCTTATAAGCCGAATCAATATCGCTAATATAAAAACCATTAACATACTTAGAAAAAACCAAATATCGTAAGTCAAACTAGTATCTTCGTTAGAGTTAAACAAGTATCTTCTTATAAGCTAACCGATAACCTTTATAAACCAAACCAGTATCGCGAATGCATAAACCAATATTACCAATAGAAAAAATCCACTTTAGTATCCTGTGGTTTGGCCTGTTCCTAGTCAAGTCCCTGTAGTTTAAAAGTGTTAATTTGAGTCCAACTTCGTCCAACTTTTCCATTTGGGTCACCTCCGATCAGTTCGATTCGAAAATCCGAAGCTCGATTTTGTGATTCCAGCAATAAAGATGTGTGAAACTGGTATCCACACGTCAGAGACGCTTCAGAGAGTCAACCGGAGTTGAAAATCGGCGTTGAAGACGCAGGATTTGATCAAACCAAAATGAACAAAAACGAATCAAATTGGTCAGAGATGACCCAAATGGGAAAATTGGAAGAAGTTGAACTCGAATTAACACTTTTAAACCACATGAACTTAGTTAGGAACGTGCCAAATCATAGGATACTAAAGTAGAATTTTTCCTAGAAAAAAAACAATGATTCTATATAGACAAATCAATATCACGAATACAAAACCAGTGACGCTAAAAAGGAAAACCAAAATCTAATAAAATTCTTGGATTTATGTTGTTGTCACACCCACATTTTTATATTACACGTGGTGGGCAGATAGAGTAGAAATTGGTATTATTTGGAGGGACAACCTCTTTATGAGATTCACCGATCTTCTCCAGTGGGTTCTTCAAATTGGTGAAAACGATTGAAAGAAGCTTTCAAAGCACTTTCGGTAGCCAAGTCAGGGTTGAAATGTTTACAACGTTGGAGAAGTCTCCCGTTTCACGGTTTAAGTAAAGTTGCTCTATTAAATTTATTTATTTTGTCCGAGATTTAATAATGCTAATGGTTGCAACTTCGTGCAAAAAATTTACAATTAATTTATAAGTAAGTTATAAATATTATATCAATCAATAAAACTTCACTTGTAGAGAAAATTCTTATGTTTAATCTTTTAAATTCACTTATTTTATGTTCAAGATTTGAAGCTGAGCAAATCGAAGTCAGGATGATATTAGGACGAATCAATTTATAATAAAATTTTAAATGGAAAATGATACGCTACACAACACATAACCTCCCATAAAAGAATATCAAAGATTAGTGTTTAAATTTAATTTTTTCTAAAATAGGATATTTATGATAATGCGACTAAAAAAAGGAATGCCTTGAATATGTGATTTTTTTGATTTGGGTTATAGAGCTTAAAAAGTGAAAATCATTAACTACTTGAATTTTTAAGTTTAGATAATAGTCAAAAATGCCCTTGAGCTATTTTAGATCATTGGACCATAATTTTTTTAAAAAATTATAATCGGATGGTCCAAATGAGTGTTCTCATATGGGTACACCGTCTCTTTAGTCCCCACCCAATCCAAATTCCAAACAGAAGAGAGGTGACACGCAGGGATAAAATGACGTGTTTCGTTTTTGCGTGTCAAGAGGGCATGGGATGCCCGCGCACTATGTAGCGCCTCCATCTACAGATACACGAGGAATTTTTCGGTTTTTTTTGTTGCTAAACTAGTTTTTTATGATCTCAGTTTTTTATAAGAAAAATATTTTTCTTAATTTTAATTTTTAAAAAATTAAAAATTACTTTATTTTCTTTAAATCTATTATATGCGAGCAAATTATTTTTTAATAATATTATTAGGTAGTTACAAAATTTTATAATTTAATATGTTCTAGAATTTTTGAATTTATGTGGCTGAAAATAATTAGCCACAAAAAATTTATATGGCTACAAATTTTCTAATTTTTGTGATTATAATTTTTTAGTTTATATTTTTAAAAAACTATAAATAAAAGTCAATGTTAACATATATTTTTTTCACACCAAAATATTTATTTCTCTCTTATTTCTATATTTTTTTTATTATGGATTCAAATGATCTTAATTTTGCAAACCCTCTTTATCATTTTGGAATACAAGGTTATAGTTTGAATTCTAATTCTAATGATTCATTCACCTAATATAAGGTTGAATAGGAAAAAACAAAGACGTGAAAGACAATCAGAGAATTGAGAGCACAGTTGAATATACTCGTCAATCGTGTTGGGCAAAAACACTATACTTCATGAAGAAAGCATACTCTCGAGAGGGATAGAGAAGTTGATGATGAGAGTTTAGTGCTCGATTATTTTGTCGAATTACCAACACAAAAAAATTATCTCACTGATGGGAATGTACTACATTTGTTAAGTAAATTACATCTCCATTATACTTGAATGATGAGTTGTTCACTGCACGTCAAGAGACATATGAAAAAAATGTGGAAAGAGCATCACAGTTTTTCAAACTCGTATCGCATTCATCAAACATCCATGTCTTCTACGAGACAAGGAAGAAAGAGAATAATTATGATATCATGTATCATTTTGCATAATATGATAGTAGAGGATGAATAAAATGCATATTTCCATTATCAAGATCCAGAAAAATTATGTAATGATGAACTTAGTAGCAGCGCTAAACAAATAACTACTAGAGAACAATTTTACAATAGCAAAGCTCATATTGCTCTAAAAAAATAATTTGATTAAGTATGTTTGACAAAAATTTGATAGCAATAGTTGATTATGTAATTTTCATATTTCGTATGTGTAATTCAAATTTTAATGTCATTTTTAAATTTTCCAAATGATAACTTATTACAATGGAATTAATTTTTAATTTTTTAATTAATTTATAATTATATTCAGATGATATTTCTTAAAACAAATTGTAGAGCTAGCATAGACACACAGACGAAATCAAACCCTCTATATCAGTTTGGAATACAAGGTCATAGTTCAGATTCCAATTATAATGATTCATTCACCGAATATAAGGATGAATGAGAAAAACACAAGCGTGAAGACAATCAGAAAATTGAGAGAACAATTTAGAATATGCTCGTCAATCGTATTGGCAGGATTACTCTACTCTATGACGAAGACATACTCTCAAGATGGATTAAGAAGTAGGTGATGAGAGCTTAGTGGCCGACTATTTTGTTAAAATGCCAACATAAGAAAATTATTTCACTTATAAGATATATTTTCAACGTGCTACATTTGTTAAGTCTACCTCTCTTTTGTCCTTGTATTCGTGTTAGCTTCATGGTATTTTTTAAAGAAATATAACTCAAATATAATTAAGAATCAATTAACAAAATAAACATAAATCCCAAAGTAACAAAATTATGATTTGATAAAATAAAAAATGATATTAAATTAAGAATATATTATATAATAAATTAAAAAATTATATTAAAATTAAGATTATAAAAAGATTAGAAGTCAAAACTCGTTATTTGGACTAATGTTCCAAATACATCAAAATCACTAAGATAATATAGAAAGGATTATATAAAAAAAGAAAAGCAATTTTGTTGTAAAAAATTTGTTAACATTAATTTTTATTTATAAAGTTTTGAAAAAATATAAAATTTTAAATTAAAATTTACTAACCACATAAATTCAAAATTTTGGATTCACAAATTTTTTTGGTGGCTAAAATATTTTTAGCCACATAAATACAAAAAATCATAAACCATATAAAATTAAAAAAATGCTTAACTACCTAATAATAATATGAAAAATAATTAATTTAATAAAATAGTGATAAATAAAACAACTTAGATATTAGCATTTTTGAAAAAATTAAGAAACATGTTTTTTTTTTCTAAAAAACCCAGATCAGCAAAAAAAGACCCGGACAATTTCTCACGTGCCATATAGATAGAGACACCGCATATCACTCGAGCGTCCCATGCCTGCCTAACATACAAGGCCACGGTGCATCATTTTGCCCTGCATGTCTCTTCGCCCGTGATTAGTACTCGTAATTAGGGGCGAGGACGGTAAATGACATCGTTGGGTTTGGATTTCACAAGTTCAAACTTTGACATGCTATAAAAATTGTCTTAAAAATTATTATTTCAATATTTTATATATGAGTATGTTACTTAATATTTTGTTAACCGTTGGTATTTCAAATTAAATTGCACGTAGAAGCTAGTGGATTAAAATATAGGTCATCACACTTATTATATATTTATCCTTCAAAAAAGTTTATAAAGTTATAAACCAATACATGCAATATTAGGGTTTCTTCACGGAAATAGGCTATGTTAGAGTAGATCCGTAGAAAAAGAATCAAAAGAGAGGGAAAAATGGAATAAAGGTCAAATAACCCCTCATATCTGTCAATAAATCACAATTAACACAGTGTACTACAGAATGACTCATATATCATCCTATACTTTTAGAAATGGAATAATTAACACTCTCCTCTCAATTTTTGTGACACATGGCATCCATGTCAACAACAAAAATGACACATCAACTTGTTGACTTGAACTTATTAAGTTGACGTGGTTTTCTAATGTGGACGACTTTTGCCTGTGGTCCTTCCGGGAGCCGAAATGGCAACCGAGCGATAATGAACTTCTCATGTCTTTGATCTCCTTGAGGTTCATGAAGAAGTGGAGAGAGGACAACGGGACCTTGTCGATGTGATCATGAAGTTTGTCGTGGGGATAACCTGC
>SOPF01020142.1:0-43655 GCA_012979155.1 Hypericum perforatum
TTTTATGCATATGATATATTCTGCCACAAAACCAGAAATACGAGGTAGTTCTTCAAGCCTTCTAACAAAAGGATAGTTTGACTTTTAAGTTCTTAAGAATTTGATGATGATTCTAGAAAGCTTTTGGATCACAGGGTTGAGGACCTGAGGTTTCAACTTTCCAGTGCGGTTGTCTGCAGCTTTTCGATAGTTTGGTGCACCTTAATCTGGTTCCCCTGTTTGGTACTCTTCTGAATTATTTGAAATGCCAAATTTGCAGGGGACGACGCTACAAATCTCAATTTTGCTCCTTCTTCATGAACCTTACTATTGTAAGAAGATTTCTACTCTATTGGAGCATGAAAGAATTAGCAGCGCTACGCTTTCTTTAACAAGGGCAGTTTCTATTTGTTTTTTCAGAACTTATATTCAAAACATGCATTAATCCATGCACACATATATGCATACTCGTATTCATTCACACATGCATACATCCACGTACGCGTACATGCATACTCTGGCATTCATTTGTAGTTTCATATTGTCATATGTCAGATTGCTTGTTTGAGAGACTTGAAAATTGAATTAAGATGCTTGCAGGTACAATCGACGCCCCTAGAAGTTATGAAGAACCAGCAGACTTGCTTCACAGGTAATATGGTTTTTTCGTCAGAATCTCTTATTTATCAAATCTTAATTCATTTCGTCTTAAGAAACCGCCGATGTGCCAAGAAGTTTGTTCGAATGTTTTTTTTCATTCTTATTTGTGCTTTGAGAGCCTTTAAATGGTGTGCTTCCCAAGTCCCCCATGCATAGATAGAGTCTTGCAAGTCTCAAGGCAGGTAAGATGCAAACTCTAAATGAAAAACAAAAATCTTCCTAATATTGTATTTAGTGAGTTTCTTCTTTCTTGTGTTACGGTTTCAAAGCATATAAAAAGGAAGATGGTGTAAAAAGCTAAGGATTATATGTATTTTGGTACCATGCCAACTATATTTATCGAAATGGATGCAACTCCGTAGGTAAGTTTCCTTGTAGCAACTTCTTGTTTATATGTTAATATAAATAATAAACACGGAAGCTGTGAAATAAATTGAATTGGGTAATTTGCTATTACTCTCATCATGCAGGATATTAGAAAGGTCTCAATCGGGTATATATATATATATATATATATATATATATATATATATATATATATTCCATCATTCAGGTTGTTATAGATGCAGGTATGTACTTATTCCATCCACAACAATATCACAATGAGTGATATTTTATTCCTTTGTGTTCATGGTCCAATGTTGAATTAGTGGGTCTGGATTCGGTCCTGGACATTAAAAAAGTCCAGGACCGTTCTTGACAATTAAGTGGTTTTTTCAATTGGATCAACTGGTTTTGCTAGTGTGATAAAGTGGTTTTGCCAATCGAATCAAGTGATTTCTTCAAGTGATTTTTTCCAAGCGGATCAAGTGATTTTTTCAAGCGCGGGATCAAGTGGTTTTTGCCAGCATGTTCAAGTGGTTTTGCCATTATGTTCAAGTGGTTTTGTTAATATGTTCAAGTGGTTTTGCTAGTGTGTTCAAATGGTTTTGCCAAGCGGATCAAGTAGTTTTTTCAAGCGGTTTTTTCAAATGGTTTTTTCAATCAAATCAAGTGGTTTTTTCAAGCGAATCAAGTGGTTTTTTTAAATGGTTTTTTCAAGCGGATCAAGTGAGTTTTTCAATCAGATCAAGTGGTTTTTTCAACTGAATCAAGTGGTTTTTTCAACTGGTTTTTTCAACCGGATCAAGTGGGTTTTTTTCAAATGGTTTTTTCAATCAAATCAAGTGGTTTTTTCAAGCGGATCAAGTGGTTTTTTTAAATAGTTTTTTCAATTAGATCAAGTGGTTTTTTCAATCAGATCAAGTGGTTTTTTCAATTGAATCAAGTGGTTTTTTCAAATGGTTTTTTCAACTGGATCAAGTGGTTTTGCGGAACCATTTGATCCGCTTGAAAAAACCACTCGATCCTGACTTTAAAAAAGACCAGGACCGTACTGGAAATTTGGTCTAGGACCGAATCTGGTCCCTGAATTAGCAGAGCTTCATTTGTCCCGTAACTTACTTTTTCATTGTCTGAAACAATTTTCTTTGGAGCAAACTGCTTGTCATATAGACATTGGCGGCGTGTGGATTTCTTGGATTCCATTTCAAATGTTGTGCTCCTCCACGCGTATAAAGAGATGTAATTCTCAAAAGGCAGGTAAGATGCAGATTTTGTAGAGAAAAAAGAACAAAAATTATTGTAATGTTCTTGTATTCTATGTTGAAATGACAGCTTTGAAAAGACAAAAAAGCCAAGTACTGTATATCAACAGGAAAAAGAGAAGCTATAAAAATCGAGCGATGCGTTCCGCAAGTAATTCCCTAGAAGCCTGCTAAGAGGCAAGTGCATGCCCGCCTCTTTAGCATCTGTTTATAAATGGTTTTGAATGCCATATTTTCACGAAACTAAAGTGCTATCAATTTTTCATGTCTCATGAACGTGTGTTGGTGCAAGAAGATTTCTACTATGCGAGAGCCTGAAAGAAGTAGTTTGGCTTACTTGAATAACGGGTATGTTAATTTTTAGAAAACTACATTCAGAAATTCATACATTCCACCCATACATTGATACATATAGACTCGCTTATATTCATTCTTACATGCATACTTTCACTTTTTAGATTGATTATTTATATCTTCTAATTTTATTTCAGAGATCAAATAAATAAATATAATTGGATTGGAATTGTTGCAGAGTCGGAGAATAAGTATTTGCCAAGTTGGTGTTGCTTCACGGATGGCAGATGAAGAAGAGTTCAATTATAAAAACCATCTACTTGTGCTCATCAGTACAGTGCTCATTATGGTATAACTTACTATAGCTTTTACCTTTATTATTGTCTATAACATAAAAGCATTACTTATTTTCTCTCTTTTTTATGCATATGATATATTTTGCCACAAAACCAGAAATACGAGGTACTTCTTCAAGCCTTCTAACAAAAGGATAGTTTGACTTTTAAGTTCTTTAGAATTTGATGATGATTCTAGAAAGCTTTTGGATCATAGGGTTGAGGACCTGAGGTTTCAACTTTCCAGTGCGGTTGTCTGCGGCTTTTTAATGGATTGGTGCACCTTAATCAGGTTCCCCTGTTTGGTACTCTTCTGAATTATTTGAAATGCCAAATTTGCAGGGGACGACACTACTAATCTCAATTTTGCTCCTTTTTCATGAACCTTGCTATTGTAGGAAGATTTCTACTCTATTTGAGCATGAAAGAACTAGCAGAGCTACGCTTTCTTTAACATGGGCGGTTTCTATTCGTTTTTTCATAACTTATATTCAAAACATGCATTAATCCATGCACACATACAAGCATACTCGCATTCATTCACACATGCATACATCCACGTACACGTACATGCATACTCTAGCATTCATTTGTAGTTTTATATAGTCATAAGTCAGATTGCTTGTTTGAGAGACTTGAAAATTGAATTAAGACGCTTACAGGTAATGAGCAGATATTATTGACAGCTTGTTAAGCTAATTCTCTGCAACCCAATCCCACAATCTGTGCCTTGTATCAATCCCCTATATCAGCAGTAGTAATTGCATGATATTGCCCTTCCTTAATTATAAGGATTACTATAACTACAGCAGTGTATATATGTAACATCTACCATCAATAGAAATAATCTTAGACTCAAAGGCTTTCATGGTATCAGAGCCCTACTAACTCTTACGAGCCTTTTTTTATCCTTTCCTACAGACACAACCATGTCTCAGATAAACAACCTCGTTTCCTCGACCCTTGGTGCCATTGCCATCAGCTAATGGCTTCAAATTATTACCTTTGGAAGGCCTAGATGGAGCTGATGCTCTGGGGACAAGGCCTGATACAACACATTGATGGCAGCATCCCACCTCCTTCACCGACCAAACCGAGCATGGTTGAAGGTAGTGATCTAGTTCCAAACCCGGACTATGCCCAATGGAAGCAAGATGATCAGAAGGTTCTTTATCTCATCATGTGGTCTGTCTTGCAACAAATCTTACCACAGGTAGTCGGCTCGATAACAGCTTGTGAAGCCTGGTAGTGGCTAGCACAGGTGTATGCCTCGGGCTCTTGTGTTCAAATCCGTCACCTCTGCTTTGCTCTAGATAGTCTAAAGAAAAGGAATGACTCTATTGATGAGTATCTCAATCAAGCAAAAAGTATCATCGACCAACTGGCGGCGATGGGAGCACCTGTCAACGAAGATGAAGTCATTGACAAAATTCTACTTGGGTTGGATGAGTCGTTCCGCCCTTTTGCTCGCATAATTGAAGCAAAGAATGAAGCTATCCACCTTGCCGATCTTTATGCTCTTTTACTCAATGAAGAATTAAATCTTTGGCGAGTGGCGGAGGTCTCCTCACTGGCTTTGGTTCCTTTAGTTAATTATTCTAAAACACCTCACGGAGGATAAGGCAGCAATCACCGTGGAGGAAGAGGAGATTATGGAGGCAAGGGACGATCTAATTGGAGAGGCTCCAATGATAATGGACCTGGGAATTATCATAGTGGGCCAAGCAGGTCCAATTCAGGGGCAAGTTATTTCCCCCCACCGAAAGAAAATGAAGTTCAATGTTATAACTGCGGCGGGTACGGTCATGTATCTAAAGCCTGCTCCTCAGCTTGAAGGAATGGTTCGCAACGCTTCGGTCCCCCTCAGGCTCACACGGCAGTATCACCTCACGATTTACAGTGGATTCTTGACTCCGGAACCACTCATCACCTTACTTCAGATCTACAGAATCTACCTATTCACTCCGAATATTCTGGCACTGAGGAAGTGACTTTCGGTAACGGCCAAAAACTCCTATATCTCATGTTGGTAACATGTCATTTTCGTTAAATCAGCATCACGTAGATTTATCCGATGTGTTATGTGTGCTTGATTCGAGCACAAATCTTATTTCACTTAGTGCTTTAACCCGGGATAATAAGATTTCTATTGAATTTATGGGTGATCAATTTCTTATAAAGGACCAAGCTACAAAGATAATACTCTACCAAGGTCGGAGTAAGGATGGTCTCTACCCGCTCATTGGATTCCCTCACCTGTCAAGTCCAAAAGCCCATTTTGCATCTCCTAGCTCATCTCTCCATGTGTGGCATCAACAGCTCGGCCATGCAAATTATCAAGCAGTCAAAAATGGCCTTCGGGCACAGTCAATAAATTTTTTGAATAAGAGTATACCTCAATTGTGTCATGGGTGTAGTGTGGGAAAAATTCACAAGTTACCATTTTCAGCTTCTGAATTTTCAGCTTCTGGTCTGTTGGATCTTATTTGTAGTGACCTTTGGGGTCCAAGTCCAATCAAGTCTATGGATGGTTATTCATATTATGTGGTATTCTACGACCATTTGAGTAAGTTCATTTGGTTATACTTCTTGAAGCAAAAATCGGATCTGTTGAATGCCTTTATTCTCTTTCGGACCCAGGTTGAAAAGTTTTTTGACAGGCCTATAAAGAGCTTCCAGTCAGATTGGGGTGGTGAGTTTCAGGCATTAAACAAGTATCTCACTAACAATGGTATTCATCATCGGGTATCCTGTCCATACACGCTGGAACAAAATGGATGTGCAGAACGCAAGCATCGTCATATAGTTGAAACCGGACTCTCCATATTGCATCATGCATCTATTCTGCAACATTACTGGTCATTGGTGTTTGACTCGACGGTCTATCTAATTAATCGCACACCTACACCTTTGTTGGGAAATTTCTCGCCTCATCAAAAACTATTTGGGGTATCACCTCCATTATCTTTTCTACGTGTAATTGGATGCCTATGTTACCCATGGTTACGCCCCCTCACTAAGCACAAGCTTGAACCACGGTCTGCTCCTTGTGTCTTCTTGGGATATAGTCGGAATCATAAAGGATATCGCTGCCTTGACTTACACACCAACAAGATAATCATATTAAAGTACTGTAAGACTTGATACTTGTATTGATCATCAGTTACAAATATATACAGATTGCAAATGTATCTCTATGGTAAGCTATTAACAGCAGAGAGATTCTCGGGAGGAGATCAGCTGAGATCGTGGGATTGTAATCCCTGAATTGATTATGGACAGCTGGAGGACAACTGGAGATCTGATTCCTTATTATGCCCCTGCAAGCGGACGGGGATGCACCGTCGGCTTGAATGTTAGCTCAAGGAAACGCTTGCAGTGCAATGGCTTTGTAAGTATGTCAGCCACCTGATCACGACTGGATATGTACTATACACGAAGCTGACCATTGGCCACCTATTCTTGGACGAAGTGAAAGTCAATTTCAATGTGTTTGCTCCTCGAATGAAACACAGGGTTGGCCGACAGGTAAGTGGCGCCTACATTGTCACACCAGATGGTGGGTACCACAAGACAGGGCATTCGGATTTCTTTTAGTAAGGACTGCAGCCATAGAATTTCCAAAGCCACTGTAGCTAAAGTGCAGTATTCGGCTTTAATAGACGACCGTGAGACAGCTCATTGCTTCCGCGAGCTCCACAATATAAGGTTGGGACCAAGATACACGCAGTAACCTGTGGTGGAGCATCTGTCCTTGACAGAGCTTGCCCAATCAGCATTACAGTACCCCAATATACTGTGTTTCAAAGACGGAGTCAAGTAGAGACCGTGGCCGGCTGTCACTTGAAGATAACGGAGAATACGCTTTACAGCGACCCAATCATTAGCAATTAGGGCTTGCATCGACTGTGCAGCACAGCTGACCGCAAAAGCAATCTCTGGTCTCGTCATACCCAAGTATTGGAGACTACCAACAATGTGACGGTAGAGAGAATCATCACAAGGTTCGTTACTAGTTGAAGCAGGGTTGTCAAGTGATGCTGGTTTAGTAAGAACTTTGCAGGAGGTCATGTTAGCCTTGGCTAAGATCTCCCAAATATATTTCTCTTGGGACAAAAACAAGCCGCGTGGGGTTCTAGTAGCTTCAATACCAAGGAAGAAATTTAGGTGGCCGAGGTCCTTGACTGAGAATTTTGCCTGCAAGAAACTGAGCAGTTGGGCAATGTGTGAGGAGCTATTGCCTGTGACAAGTATGTCGTCTACATACACTAGGACGAATAATCGTAAAGGTCCATGGCTGAGATAGAAGAGTGATGTGTCAGTTTTGGACCCTGTAAAACCAAAGGAGCATAGCACAGTTTTGAGACAGTGGAACCACGCCCGTGGTGCTTGCTTCAGTCCATAGAGGCTTTCGGAGGTGACACACATGGTTCGGGTAATCTGGGTGAACAAAGCCTTGAGGCTGTTCCATATACACTTCATCTTGGAGTGTGCCATGGAGGAAAGCATTCGAAACATCAAGTTGTCGAATTAGCCAGGCTCGAGAGATGGTAATGGACAATAGGAGGCGAACTGTTGCGGGCTTCACCATGGGACTAAAAGTGGATGTGTAGTCAACTCCAGGTCGTTGTTGAAACCCTTTAGCCACAAGTCGGGCTTTGTAGCAGGCTCTGATGTCGTCAGAATTTTGTTTGAGGCGATAGACCTACTTATTGCTAAGAACATTCATCGCAGCTCGTCGGGGTACAAGTATCCAGGTCTTATTATTGATGAGAGCCATAAATTCTTCATTCATAGTGCCCCTCCAATTGGGATCGATGGCCGCCTTACTAAAACTTGTGGGTGTAGGTGGCAGGCTGGCCAATAAGGCTCGGGGTTGGGCAGTAGCCTGAGACCAAGTTACCATCTTGTGAGTCCAGCTACGTGGTTGGGCTACGACAGTCAAAGGTGTAGGTGTCGAAGCCGAAGGTGCTGCTGTGGGTGGTGCTATAGGTGGGACCGTTGTGGTCGGGAGAGCAGCGTCGCACTGGTGGTATACGTGGATGATTTGATCCCTAGTCGAAGCAGATGGTGTCGCCGAAGTGGGCTCTAATAGGCTTGGAGCAGGTGGTGACGCCGGGTTTGATATTGTCATAGTAGGTGACTCATTTTGTGGCTGGGATGATGATGATCCAAATTGAACATTGGTGTGTCTCCCAGATGGGCCAATTAAGGAAGAGCCCAAATCAGGTGATGGGCTTTGTAGATTCACTTGCTGTTGTCCTTGAGCAGTAGGTTGGGTTGTTGGAGAAGGGAAGATTATTGTCGGCAGTGATGCCTGGCCAACTGGAGAGACGTGGATAGTAGACTCGTGCGAGGATTTACCACTTAACTTCGGATCTGTAAAAGGGAAAGTAGATTCATCAAATAGGACATGGCGGGACATATGAAATTTTCTCGTGCTAAGATCAAAGCAACGATAACCCTTATGATATCGACTGTATCCTAAGAAGACGCATGGACTAGAACATGGTTGCAATTTGTGTTTAGTGATTGGGCATAACCATGGATAACACAAGTAGCCTATGACTCGAAGACCAGTGAGGAAAGGTGACTCTCTGAATAATTTGTGATATGGGGATATCTTATCAAGTAGGGTGGTAGGTGTGCGATTGATGAGATATGCTGCAGATTCAAAAATGCATGACCAATAGCACAATGGAATGGATGCATGATGCATGATTGAAAGTCCGGTTTCAACAATATGTCTGTGTTTACGTTCAGCACAACCATTTTGCTCTGGGGTATAAGGGCATGAAACACGATGATGAATGCCATGAGCATTTAAATATTTATGCAAAGTTTGAAATTTGCCTCCCCAATCGGATTGAAAACTTTTGATGGGTCGGTCAAAATACTTTTCAACAGCGGTTCGAAATTCAATGAAAGCTTGTAGGAGGTCTGATTTACGTTTCAAAAAATAGAGCCAGATATACTTGCTATAGTGATCAAAGAAAACCACATAATATGAAAAACCGTCATGAGATGTAACCGGGTATGGCCCCCAGAGATCACTACAAATCAAATCCAAAGGGCCACTGGCCTGCAAATCAGATGTAGTAAAGGGTAACTTATGAGATTTCCCTACACTACAACCATAACAAAGACTACTATGCCATTTATTGGAAAAGCTAATAGACTGCGATCGGAGAGCAATCTTCACGGCTTCATAATTAGCATGACCTAGATGTTTGTGCCAGACATGTAAAGACGGGGACGATGACGACGTGAAGAGAGCATGAGGACTAGAAGTCTGAAAGGGACTATGGAGTAGGTAGAGGCTGTCCTTACTTCGGCCTTGATGGAGTATCCTCTGCGTGACCTAATCCTTAACAAAAAAAATGATCATTAACAAATTCAACAGAAACATTATTGTCACGTGTTAGGGCACTGAGAGATATAAGGTTAGTGTTCGATTGAGGGACACAAAGGACATTAGATAGTGAGACTAACAATTGAGACAATGGAAATGACAAAGAGCCTATATGAGAGATTGGGAGTGTGGCCATTACCAAACGTGACTTCTTAAGTGCCCTGATACTCGGAATGGATTGAAAGGTTTTACGGATCCAAATTGAGGTGATGCGTCGTCCCAGGGTTTTCGAAGGATTGGTGCACCTTAATCAGGTTCCCCTGTTTGGTAATCTTCTGAATTATTTGAAATGCCAAATTTGCAGGGAACAACACTACTAATCTCAATTTTGTTCCTTTTTCATGAACCTTATTATTGTAGGAAGATTTCTACTTTATTGGAGCATGAAAGAATTAGCAGCGCTACGCTTTCTTTAACAGGGGCGGTTTCTATTCGTTTTTTTAGAACTTATATTCAAAACATGCATTAATCCATGCACACATACATGCATACTCGCATTCATTCACAAATGCATACATCCACGTACACGTACATGCATACTCTGGCATTCATTTATAGTTTCATATAGTCATAAGTCAGATTGCTTATTTGAGAGACTTGAAAATTAAATTAAGACGCTTGCAGGTACAATCGACGCCCCTGGAAGTTATGAAGAACCAACAGACTTGCTTCACATGTAATATGGTTTTTCCGTCAGAATCTCTTATTTATCAAATCTTAATTCATGTTGTCTTACGAAACTGCCATTGTGCCAAGAAGTTTGTTCAAATGTTTTTTTTTCATTCTTATTTGTGCTTTGAGAGCCTTCAAATGGTGTGCTTCCCAAGTCCCCCATGCATAGATAGAGTCTTGCAAGTCCCCCATGCTTCCCAAGTCCCTTATGCTTCCTGGTATTGTATTTAGTGAGTTTCTTCTTTCTTATGTTTCGGTTTCAAAGCATATAAAAAAGAAGATGGTGTAAAAAGCTAAGGATTATATGTATTTTGGTACCATGCCAACTATATTTATCGAAATGGATGCAACTCCGCATGTAAATTTCCATGTAGCAAGTGCTTGTTTATATGTTATATAAATAATAAACACGGAAGCTGTGAAATAAATTGAATTGGGTAATTTGCTATTACTCTCATCATGCAGGATATTAGAAAGGTCCCAATCGGGTATATATATATTCAATCATTTAGGATGTTACGGATGCAGGTATGTACTTATTCCATCCACAACAATATCACAATGAGTGATATTTTATTCCTTTGTGTTCATGGTCCAATGTTGAATTAGTCGAGCTTCATCTGTCCCGTAATTTACTTTTTCATTGTCTGAAACAATTTTCTTTGGAGCAACATGCTTGTCATATAGAGATTGGCGGCGTGTGGATTTCTTGAATTCCACTTCAAATGTTGTGCTCCTCCACGCGTATAAAGAGATGTAATTCTCAAAAGGCAGGTAAGATGCAGATTTTGTAGAGAAAAAAGAACAAAAATTATTGTAATGTTCTTGTATTCTATGTTTAAGTGATAGCTTTGAAAAGACAAAAAAAACCAAGAAATGTTTATCAACAGGAAAAAGAGAAGCTGTAAAAATCGAGCGATGCACTATGCAAGTAATTCCCTAGAAGCCTGCTAGGAGGCAAGTGCATGCCCGCCTCTTTAGCATTTGTTATAAATGGTTTTGAATGCCATATTTTCACGAAACTAAAGTGCTATCAATTTTGCTCTTGTCTCATGAACGTGTGTTAGTGCAAGAAGATTTCTACTATGTGAGAGCCTGAAAGAAGCAGTTCGTCTTACATGAATAACGGGTACGTTAATTTTTAGAAAACTACATTCGGACATTCATACGTTCCACCCATACATTGATACATATAGACTCGCTTATATTCTTTCTTGAATGCATACTTTCACTTTTCAGATTGCTTATTTATATCTTCTAATTTTATTTTAGAGATCATATAAATAAATATAATTGGATTGGAATTGTTGCAGAGTCGGAGAATAAGTATTTGCCAATTTAGTGTTGCTTCACGGATGGCAGATGAAGAAGAGTTCAATTATAAAAACCATCTACTTGTGCTCATCAGTACAGTGCTCATTATGGTACAACTTACTATAGTTTTTGTTAGTAAATAATAGTTACTCATATGTCCTAGAGACAATTAATAATATAGATGGTGGAATTATAATAATAATGGTGGAATTTTTCATTAACATTATTTATGCTTTCTTTTAAAGAAAAATAATGTATTTTCATTATGGAATAAAAAGATGTTTCC
Organism: Hypericum perforatum; assembly: GCA_012979155.1. Taxonomy (NCBI): domain Eukaryota; kingdom Viridiplantae; phylum Streptophyta; class Magnoliopsida; order Malpighiales; family Hypericaceae; genus Hypericum; species Hypericum perforatum. The sequence goes on from SOPF01020142.1 coordinate 11,539, forward strand.
ATTATCATTATTTATGTTTTCTTTTGAAGAAAATTAATGTATTTTCATAATGGAATGAAAAGAGGTTTCCATTATCATTATTTATGTTTTCTTTTGAAGAATAAATAATGTATCTTTTCATAATGGAAATTCCACCAAGTATTATTATTAAAAAGATAATTTCTATTAAGAAAAAATAATGTATCTTTTCATAATGGAAATTCCACCATGTATTATTTTATCAAAGTAAAGAATTTAATAAATAGAAATTCAATCTCAATTTCACTATAAATAGGTGGCTTGGTTTTGTTGCAAAATCATAACTACACCTAAACACCAAAGTCACTAAGACATTTCTCTCTTGTTGAATCTTTGTTGAGAACTTTCCTAAGCAAGTTCTACGAAGATACCAATCGTAAGAGTTCGTAGTATTGTACTACGTGGATACCATAGTTGAGAGATTGCTCAACGACATCGTATATGCAAGCACTGTGAGCTATCTCTATCCATTCAATTATCGCAATTAAATTATGTAATTTATATACAAGTCATATCAGTTAAATTATGTTGGTTAAATAAAATTTAGAATTTTAAATTCCGCTGCGTTATACTTCGAGTGTAATTTTTATGAAAAATCCAACAATTGGTATTACAGCTAGGCTGATTATGACTGTATACATAATAATTTGTGATAATTAGTAATATATGTTTCGAATATATATTAATTAATTATTAAAACTGTCCTTTTACCTTTTAAAATTAAAAAAAAAGGAAATTAGATTTTAAAAACCGACGACCACCGTTTAAGGCTGAGGCTGCCATGTGTGGCCTATCGACGTTCGAAGGGCACTGTTGAGCTCGGCTCGACAAGTGGAGCACATTGGTATACTTGGTGTCCGTCGGATGGCCGTGCTTGAGAAGTTGCGATCGGATTTTTCTGACCGAAAATCTCCGACATGGGTGGCCCTCTATGAACACGTTCCGATCAAATGGCTAGCACCAACAAGTTCATAGTGTCCTAGAGAGTCTGTTGATGCTGGCTTTGGAGCGTGGAATCGTGCCGATCGAAGTTTTTCAAACTTGAAATCGGAAATTTTAGCTGCTGGCTTTCGAAGCCGATTCTGGCTTCAACGCGCGACAAATCAAAAAATTAAAGGCACCATCGAGTCTGTCTCGTCGCGGGCTTCGTCTTGGTGCCGGCGGTGAACGCCAGCTAGGCCCCGATCGAAAAACCCCAAATTTGGATGACAGGGATCTTTTTGAAATTTGCGGGGGACTGATTTCTGGAAATTCGGAATATTTCGGGGGCCTCCTTGCAAATTCAAGTTTTTGGTATTTGCAATTTGTTCCCTGTGATTGATTCTATAATTTACCACTGGACAAATTACGTTTTAGTCACCGAAAGTTTATCAAAAATTTCAATTTAGTCCATGCAATAATCTGAAATTTTTGCAAAGTTGGTAAATTTCAATTGGGTCACTGATGATTTTGGAAATTATTCAGTTTGGTCCCTAATTAATTGAAAAGGACTTTTTTGCAATTTGCCACATGGTTAATTACGTTTTGGTCCTTGGAACTTTCTGAATTTTCAATTTGGTCCTCAGATATTTTATGTAATTTTTCATATGGAAAATTACATTTAGGTCCTTAAATTAATTCTAAAGTTACAATAAAGTCCTTAAAATTAATTTTGAATTAATTAGGTCCTTATTCTAAATTGAATTAGATTCAAATATATTTTATATTTATTTTCTAAGTATGACTTATAAATATTATGTGAAATATGCATAAATTTTGTTTTGAACAAATAAAATGTTCCTCAAACTTAAATATGGTTTTCGTTTAGAATGAATAATGTCTTCCATCACAATTAAGAGAAACCGAGATTTTGCTCTATAGTATTTAAGACCAAAGTCTTTTGCTTGGAATTACGTCTTATGGAACTCTTATAGGGACATGTAAATGTTGCCGTGTGATTGTTGTAAACCACCTAAATTATTTAACTAGCCAAAGAAAGTAAATAATGAGGGTACATTAATCGAACTAGGTCCGATAACTAGGAATTGTATGAACTACAATTGGATTAGAGACCTACCAGTTATGCTATTATAATCACCAACCAAAGCAGGGGTTATAATAGTAGGAATGTGGATCCTAGTCCATTATAATTTATATTAGATATAAATTCGTATTCCTCCAATGAGGTCGTTGAATATGTGAAAATAATGGAAACAAAATAAAACTAAAAGGCCATGTTTATTTTGATTGCTGAATATTGATCATATGAATTATTTTATAATTCCTGTTTTTAATTTTATTTCCTTAGGTGTGATAAAATGTCGAATTTATCATTAAGATTCATACTGGAACACAACAAGTTGGCTGGGCCTAATTTTCTGGATTGGCATCGATGTATGCGTTTGGTGCTAAGGCAAGAAAGGATTGAATATGTATTGGACACACCCATCCCTGTAACCCCTGACACTGATTCTCCTGCACTTGCTACGTTTGATGTAGAGGGACAGAAGAAGCATCAAGATGATGCAAAGCAGGCACAGTGTATTATGTTGCTCAGGATGATTCCTGAACTGCAAAGGCAGCATGATGAAATGAATCCCTATGAGATGTTGAAATACTTGAAGGATCTTTTTGACTCTGAATCTTGTTCTGAGAAATATGAGGTCATGAGAGAACTCTTCAGGTGTAGGATGTCTGCAGGAGGGAAAGTTTCACCTCATATTCTTAAGATGATTGGGCTTATTGAGAAGTTGGGTACTCTAGGTATCAAACTAGAGAACGACGTCTCAGTGTGTGTCATTCTTCAGTCACTCCCTGATTCATATTCTAACTTCATAGTGAACTACAATATGAACACGATGGAGGCGACTATGCCTGAGCTACATAACATGTTGAAAACTTTTGAGGGTACTACTTCAAAGGAAAGGAATGTACTCATGGTGGGTTCTTCTTCTGGTCCTTCTTTTAAAGGCAAGAAGAAACAGAAGAACAAGGCTAAGAATAGTTCTAAGCCAAAGTTCCTTAATCCTAAGAATGGTATTCAGAAGAAAGATTGGGTTGACAAGGATGTGTGCCTCTATTGCAAGCAAATGGGGCACTGGAAGAGAGACTGCAAAGTTCTGGCTGCAGAAAATAAAACACTAGGTGTTTCTGGCTCCGGAACAGGTATATTTGTAATTGAGATAAATATGTCTATTAGTAGATCTGACTGTTGGGTATTAGATACTGCATGTGGCTCACACATTTGTACAAATGTACAGGGTCTCAGAAACAGCAGACTGGTTAGACCAAGAGAGATCGTCCTATGCGTGGGAAATGGAGCAAGAGTTGCTGCTGAGCGCGTAGGGACATATAGTATAGACTTACCCAATGGTTGTGTAATAAAACTTAATAATTGTTATTTTGTTCTGTCTATTACTAGAAACATGATATCCGTTCCAATGTTGGACAAAGAAGGTTTTTCCTTCCATTTTGCTAATGGTAGTTGCTGCTTTACTAAAAATAGAATTATTTATGGAAATGCTTCTCTTGAGAATGGTTTATATTTGTTGAATAATAGACATGATATTCTTAATATACAAAACAAGAAACTCAAATTAAGTAATCAGGAAAATCCCACCTTCTTATGGCATTGTAGACTTGGTCATGCTAATGAGAAAAGAATTGCAGGGTTAAGACAGCTTGACTACTTAACCCCATTTGACTTTGAGTCTTATGGAACTTGTGAATCTTATCTCAAAGGTAAAATGACAAACAAACCATTTTCTGAGAAAGGAGTTAGAGCCAAAGAAGTATTAGAGTTAGTTCACAGCGATGTGTGTGGGCCATTACCCACTCTAGCAAGGGGAGGTTTTGGATACTTCATTACCTTTACTGATGACCTCTCTAGGTATGGATATGTGTTTCTTATGAAACACAAATCTGAGGCCTTTGAGAAGTTTAAGGAGTATAAGATAGAAGTAGAGAAACAACTTGGTAAGAGCATTAAGACTCTTCGATCAGATCGAGGAGGTGAATATCTTAGCCAAGAGTTCCTGGATTATTTGAAGTTACATGGGGTCCAATCACAGTGGACACCTCCTGGAACACCACAAATGAATGGTGTGTCCGAGAGGAGGAACCGAACCTTGTTAGACATGGTAAGGTCCATGATGAGTTTTTCCTCTCTTCCAACGTTTCTTTGGGGTTACGCACTCCAAATTTCAATCTACATTCTGAATAGGATTCCATCCAAATCAGTTGAAAGAACGTCATATGAGATATGGTATGGCAAGAAGCCATCATTCTTACATATCAAAACATGGGGTTGCCCCGCATATGTGAAGAAGATGCTTACTGATAAGTTGGAATTCAAAGGTAAAAAATGTTATTTTGTGGGATCTCTTATTTATCACTTAATTCATGTCCTCTTAAGAAACTGGCTTTATGCCAAGAAGTTTGTTCAAATGATTTAGTGGTCGCTAATGTAATCAGAAAGCAATCTCGATCGCTTTTTATGGTATGAATTACCATCTTCTTGAATCCTTGAAGAAGCGATGATGTTGCATTCATTCATGTGTCTATTAATTATTTCTTGTTACTTTTTTTATAGTCGAAGCTCTTTTCTATATAGTAGTTTATTGATTCCAGGCATCCTGAGGTTAAGAAGCGGTATATGCAGGAGCTTTAATGAGATATTTCATCTGGATATACTGGGACAAGTATTCACCATGGAACTGCAATTTACATGCAGAGCATTTTTGAGCTATCGGTATTTCTGTTTGTTTCATTTGCAAGACCGGAATCCGGCGATTTCTCCGGCGAAATGGCACCTAAGATTACTAAAATACGTTTTTCCTTTAAAAAGTAAATAAATAAATTGAAACACAATCGTAATTCGTATTGAACTGAAATTTTTCATGAAGCATCCTAAAAATATACAAGATTTACATAAAATATTTCAGAAATTTTTGAGGTACAAAAGTATTTTTTTATTTTTCAACTTGCCAAAATATTGTAAAATCATATAAAATAGAAAAATTGTCTAATTGGGCTGAAACTTGTCCCATGTGTTCTTAAGCATATTTAGTGAATTTAGGACCTAGAACTTGTTCTATGTGTCCTAGTATCTTTACTAAAGACTCCATCTTTAGTAAAAAAATAAATTAAAACTCTATATTTTTGGTATCCACAGACTTTTTCAAAATTGGCTCATGAGAATCTAGACTTTTTGATTCCTAAATTCATTAAATATGCTAAAAGACACATGGGACAAGTTTCAGCCCAATTAAACAAATTTTCTATTTTACATGATTTTACAAAATTTTGGCACGTTAGAAAATTAAAAAAAATACTTTTGTACCTCAAAAATTTCTGAAATATTTTATATAAATCTTGTATATTTTTAGGATGCTTCGTGAAAAATTTCAGCTCAATACGAATTACGATTGTGTTTCAATTTATTTTTGTACTTTTTAAAGGAAAAGGGTATTTTAGTAATCTTAGGTGCCATTTCGCCGGAGAAATTGCCGAATTCTGGCGACATGGGCTAAATTATACACTTTTGACAAGATTTAAGGGTTGAATGATAATAAAAAAAATAGGGGGGCTAAAACACGAATTTTCGCAAACCCGAGAGGCCTGAGGGTAATTTTCCTTTTTTTTTGATTTAAACAAACAAAAGGATAACTTGACTGTTGAATTTCACATTTTCTAGATTGTCAGTATCCAGAATTAAGATAATATGTTATTTAAATATTAGAATGCTCTTGATACCCTTATTACAATTTTTTGATGAACTCTGCTAGTGTAAGAAGATCTTTCTTGTGTGGGACGTGAAAGAATCTGTACAAGGGAGTTGTCTATTAATTTTAGAAAATGCATTGACATGCACATACACATTCATGCATCCATACTCAATTTCCGTTGCACATAGCATCATTGTTGTAGTTTAATTCATTGCTTATGATGCTGTTGTTTTTTCATTAAACTGCCGACCCATAGTTTATTGTCCTTGGAAAATCGGATAGCTTCAATCTGTTGTGCCTCTGAAAGTTATGAAGAACCAACAGACCATTCTGTCGCTTCACTGATAATACGGTTTTCCCAATAGAATATCTTATCCTGCAGTGTTTCCTAGATAATGCGCTAGCAAAGCTTGTTGTCAACAGTTATTCACTAATCGTTCACCAAAAAAAAAAACAGTGTTTCTTGAATTGTACTAACTCCAAAGTCTTTACTTACTTGTTGGGTTTACTAGTGCCTAATGACAATACCTCTGGAATCTTCCAGAGATCATCTAGAACATCTTGTTTCCTAATGACAACGTCCAGAAACTGTATTCACTAAAGAAGGAGCTGTATTCACTAAAGAAGGGAGCAGAGTCGATAGACTCTTACATGCAACGGGCAAAGACGATTTACAACCAGCTTTTTGCCCTCGGACATCCAGTTGATGAGAACGATGTCGTTGAACGCGTGCTATCCGGACTCGATGAGAGTTACCATCCTTTTGCTCGTTCCATCGGGTTGCGGTATGATCCAATGGCCTTTTCGGAGTTACATGGTCATCTGCTCAGCGAGGAGATGCTTCTTTGTCGCACCGAGGGGGCACAATCTGAGTCCCTAGTTCTGTCAGCCAACTACGCAAGATCTGGAGGCCGTGGGGGACGCGGTGGTTGTGGCAACAACCAACGGGGCCAAGGTACAGGCCGTTGGACATCCTCCTATGGCGGAAGAGGAGGACAGAGGTATAGTGGTCACACCCAACATGGCAGATTCAGTTCCAAACGTTCCAGTGATGGCCTCATTTTCAACAGCCCAATGATCAAGAAGTGCAATGTTTTAATTGCATGGGCTATGAGCACATAGCTAAGACCTGCTCCAACGCACATCGGATGGGAACTCAGGCTTCAGGCCCACAAGCTCATTACACCACATCTCCGAATGGGTCTCCCTGGGTGCTTGACTCCGGCACAACTCATCATCTGACTTCTGATGTCTCTCACCTACAGACTCACTCTGAGTACACCAGGCCTAAAGAAGTTACATTTGGTAATGGACAATCACTCCCTATTTCTCGCATTGGATCAATGACTTTTCCGTTGTCTAAATCGTTATTAACTTTGCCTAATATCCTTCATGTACCTGATTCTCGTACAAATTTGGTCTCTCTCAGTGCACTAACTCGGGATAATAACATCGTTGTGGAATTTGTGGGTGATTCTTTCTTTGTTAAGGACTAGGTAACGAAGGAAATACTGCACCGCGGCCGGAGTAAAAATGGTCTCTACTCTCTACAGTGTGTGGATCCTCCAATAAAACCACATGCCTACCATGTGTCATCCACACCATCACTCCAGTTATGGCATCAAAGACTTGGTCATGCGAATCTCCAAGCCGTGAAGTCTGCTTTACGTTCTTAGTCAATTCAGTTTTCGAATAAGAAGCTACCAACACTATGTCATGGTTGTAGCGTGGGGAAAATCCATAAGTTACCTTTTCCCGTGTCATCGTTTCAAGCGTCTGGACCCCTTGATCTCATATGTAGTGATCTTTGGGGTCCCTCTCCTGTTAAGTCATATGATGGCCATCAATACTATGTTGTTTTCTACGATCACTTTAGCAAATTTGTCTGGCTATATTTCCTAAAGCGCAAGTCTGACCTCATTGACGCATTTATCAAATTCCGCAGAGAAGTTGAGAAATTTTTTGGAAGGCCGATCAAAAGTTTTCAATTGGATTGGGGTGGTGAATTTCAAGCCTTGACAAACTATCTCCAAACTCATGGCATTATTCATCGAGTCTCTTGCCCGTACACACTGGAGCAAAATGGTTGTGCGGAACGAAAGCATTGTCACATCATCGAAACAAGCCTAGCCATTATGCATCATGCTGCAATACTGAAGTATTGGTCGATAATTTTTGACTCAGCTACCTACTTGATAAACCGCACCCCTACTCCATTGATAGATAACCAGGCACCATATACCAAATTATTCGGGGATTCAGCGATGCTTGCTAGTCTAAGAGTTATTGGTTGCTTATGTTATCCGTGGCTGCGACCGATAACCAAACACAAGCTTCAACCTCATTCGTCCAAATGTGCCTTTATGGGTTATAGTAGAAAGCATAAGGGATACATATGTCTTGACATCACATCTCACAGATTCTACATTTCACGACATGTATTATTTGATGAAATGGTGTTCCCTTTTACAGGTGTCAAATCAATCGGTCCAACTGCTTCAAACTCCACCGAAAATGAGAGCAACCCAACTACAATATTTAATTATTTTCCATCTAATAGGCTGCCAGCGACAGGCACTCCTACTGGGCCTTCACCGAATAATAAACAACCAGGGCATACAATCCCTCCTGCTCTGCCTATTGTTCAAGGGCCTCCGGCACTACGAAGTCACGTAATCTTACAGACCTATGCTCGTCGACCCAATCCAGGACATTTGGTGCAACCTACTATTCCATCACCCGTGGTCGTACCACCGGTTGTGCCTCCGGTTCCACCCCAGCCGGCTACAACCACAAGAACCCATGGCATGATCACTCGTTCCCTCTCTAAAAGTGCACCACAGGCCCTACTAGCCACTACGTCCGAGACTGTGCCAACGTGCTTCACCAATGCTGTTCGGGACGCTAATTGGAGGGGCGCGATGCATGAAGAATTCAATGCCTTAATACATAATAAGACCTAGATATTGGTGCCGAGAATTGCCGCCCTAAATGTGCTTGGCTGTAAGTGGGTATTCAGATTGAAAACTCATTCCGATGGATCTGTCGCTCGGTACAAAGCACAACTTGTCGCTAAAGGCTTTCAACAACGCCCTGGTGTTGATTACTAGGAAACTTTCAGTCCAGTTGTTAAGCCAGCAACGGTACGTCTCCTATTCTCTATTACAGTGTCTTACGGCTGACCAGTTCGACAACTTGATATATCGAATGCCTTTTTACATAGTACACTATCTGAAAATGTGTTTATGGAACAACCACTAGGTTTTATTCATCCTCAATTTCCGACTCATGTGTGCAAGTTGCAACGCTCACTCTATGGACTGAAACAGGCTCCCCGTGTATGGTTCTCCTGTCTTAAAACTGCATTATGTGACTTTGGGTTTCAGGGTTCAAAAACTGACTCAAGTCTTTTCTATCTACGGCATGGGACAATTTGACTATATGTGCTGGTCTATGTAGATGACATATTGGTAACAGGTTCAAATACAATTGCTTTAAACAGACTTCTTGCATTCTTACAATGGAAATTTGCTGTTAAAGATCTTGGTTTCTTATCTTACTTTTTGGGTATAGAAGCTACGAGAACATCAGCAGGTCTATTGCTATCTCAAGGGAAATATGTTCGCGAAATTCTAGCTAAGTCTAAGATGCAGGAGTGTCGTCCTCAAGCAACTCCAGCAACAGCAGCAAAGCCAACTTCTACAGAACCTTGTGATGATGGGCTATAAAGGAAGATTGTAGGCTCTCTCCAATACTTGGGAGTCACACGACCTGAGATCGCCTTCGCAGTCAATCGTGCTGCTCAATTCATGCATTCTCCTTCCCCGGAACGATGGATAGAAGTCAAACGCATACTCCGATATCTGCAAGGCACAATTGACTATGGCATTCTGATTAAACCTTCAAAAGACCTCACTCTCCATGGCTACAGTGATGTCGACTGGGCCAATTGTCCATACGATCGACGATCCACCACAGGTCTGGCTGTCTATCTCGGTCCTAACTTGATATCGTGGTCTTCTCGCAAGCAGCGCTCCATCTCACGTTCCAGCACAGAAGCGGAATATCGTGCTCTTGCCACGGTAGCATCGGAAATCTTATGGCTCAACTCTCTACTCAAAGAAATTCAACTACCGCAACAGGCTCCACCGATGCTATAGTATGACAATCTTGGGGCCACTTATCTATCCGCCAATCCCGTATTCCATTCCCGGTCCAAACATATGGAAATTGACTTCCATTTCGTTCGCGAACAGGTCGCTGCAGGTGGACTCCAAGTTCGCTACATCTCCACCCGTGATCAAGTTGTAGATATCCTAACCAAGCCGCTGGCAAGAAAGCGATTCCAAGAATTGCGAAGCAAGCTAACGGTGTCCCACCATCAGCTTGAGGGGGCGTAATGACAATACCTCTGGAATCTTCCAGAGATCATCTAGAACATCTTGTTTCCTTACCTGTTCACCTGGAGATCTCCATTGATCACGTCACCATTCACTCACCCCGGATTCTCAGCAATCTTCCCATCCCTTGTAATCGTGATCCCTTGATTCTCTCTTGTATACCTGTATAAATATATGTAACCAGTGTACAGATTAATCAAGCAATTCAGAAAACCTTTTAGTGCCTCCATGGGGTACCTAAATGCCCTGTTTGTTTCGATTTTCTGCTCCTGTTGTAGTTGATCTTGTAACTGAGCTAATGATTAACTACATTGTTTCAAAGAAATGTCTTTGCAGTTGAAATGATCGCTTGTGATGATGGTCGTTCAAATGTAATGTGCAGGTAAAAGAAACTGCACACTAGCTTCATCCACTCGTTAACAGTGTTGGGTATTTTTTAGGGCAACGTGTTTGTCTAGACCTGCATATTTCAAACGAGTTCTCCATATTTTTTCAAAATAGGTGAAATAGAGCTCAACTAAGTCCTAATTGTTATGGTTCCATGCCAACTCTATTTACCAAAATAGGTAAAATCCATGTAGCCTCTTGTTTTCCATAAGTGTGCATGTCCATCCTTTGGTATTCTCCTGAATGACTTGAATGCCAAATTTGCAGGGGTTAACACTACTCTTCTCAATTTTGCTCATTTCCGATGAACCTTACTTGTATAAGGAGATTTCTACTCTATTGGAGCTTGAAAGAAATAGCGAATAGCTTTCTTGAATAGGGGTTTTTTTATTCATTTTTCGGAAACTATATTCCAAACATGCATACGCGCATTCATTCATACATGCATACATCCACGTATACATACGCATGCATACTCCAATTTATTCATTGTTTCATATAGTCACAAGTCAGATTGCTTGTTTCAGACGCTTAAAAATTGAATTAAGATGCTTGCAGCTGCCTATGGAAATTTATAAGAATTGACAGATTTGCTTCACAGGTAATATGGTTTTTCATTCATTGTCTCTTATTTATAAAATCTCAATTTAAGAAACAGAATATGAGCTATATTTTTAAGAACTGATAGACTTGCTTCACAGGTAATATGGTTTTTCAATCATTGTCTCTTATTTATAAAATCTCAATTCATGTCCTCTTAAGAAATAGGCTATGAGCTAGATTAAATGGATTAAATGGAAATGAATGAATATGTGATTTTGTTGTCAATTTTAGATATGAGAAGGGCTAAGATTTTCATAAAATTCAATATCCTTGGAGTAGGTTAGAAATTTTGTGAGATGCATGGTAGGATTAGGCACCTTGTCTTAACTGGCTCGATTATGTTCTTTGATTACATGTCGTTGTTGTCCATCCAAGTATCTGTGTTCTACTAATTTGATTTTTCTACCAAAACCTCTTGAGCTCTGCTGTAATTTGTTTTCAATAGCAGCAACACTTTTGTATTTAAATATTGGAAAGTTATTAATGCTGTCCTATTTAATTAAAACCATCTGTAAAAATTCATGTTATGTTCCATTGTTTAGCTACTTGCATCATTTACTCTTATTTAATTAACTAGTTGTTCTCCTTCAAATGAATGTCAGAAGATTTTTTGTGTAGGATGTAAAAGAAGCAATAAATCGTCCATGCAAGAGAGTTGTGTAGACGATTTTCCTTCTAATTTTGAGAAAATGCATTGACATGAACACCACGCATGCATTCCTACATGCGTACATGCATACATTCTTAATATCTAATTTTTGTCGTACTCTAATGCATTGCTTATGATACTTTTTTTCTTCAGAATTCATTAAACAAACTCTAACACTGTTGCCCTTGAAAAGAAAATTAAGCTAGCAACTGTAATGAAGAACCAGCAGACCGTAGTAATATAAAGAATTATAAGATTTTCCTAGACGTTGGTGCAAATTACTTCGGATATGTGCCAGCAAGCCTGAAACACCAGGTACCTTTTCAAGCCTTCTAACAAAAGGATAACTTGACTATCGAATTTTACCTTTTCTAGATTGCTAGTATCCAGAATTGTGATTATTGTGTTCTTTAAATATTAGAAAGTAGTTAATACTGTCCTAAATTCAATTAGAACTATCTGTAAAAAAAAGGTCGTGTTACAATTTTTTTATGAACTCTGCTAGTGTAAGAAGATCTCTCTTGTATGAGACGTGAAAGAAGCGATCAACCGTCTGTCTAAGGGAGTTGTCTATTGATTTTAGAAAATGTATTGACATGCATATATACATTCATACATGCATACACACGTACATTCATGCATTCTTGCATGATGCATACTCAATTTCCATTGCACATAGCATCATTGCTGTAGTTTATTTTATTTCATTGCCTATGATACTGTTGTTTTTCCATTAAACAACTGCCAGACCCTCCTTAGTTTATTTCCCGGGAAAATCGAATAAGCTTCAATCTGTTGTGCCTCTAGAAGTTATGAAGAACCAACAGACTCTTCTGTTGCTTCACTGGTAGTACGGTTTTCCATAAACAATATGTTATCCTACAGTTTTTCGTAGACGTTGGTACAAATTACTTGATAATGCGCTAGCAAAGCTTGTTGTCAAAAGTTATTCACTAATCTGTTTGGTGATTTTGAATTGTCCTAACTCCAAAGTCTTTACTTGTTGGTTTTGCTAGTACCTCCATGTGGTACCCAAATGACTATTTGTTTTTATTTTCTTGGGCTCGTTGTAGTTGATATTGTAACAGAGCTGGTGATTAACTATATTGTTTCAAAGGAATGTCTTTGCTGTTGAAATGATCGCTTGTGATGTGTCGTTCAAATGTCAAGTAACAGCAGTGTTGGTAAGAGAAATTGGACACTAGCTTCTTTCACTTATTAACAGTATTGGGCATTCTTGAGGGCAACGTGATTGTCTTGACCTACATATTTTAAACGAGTTCTCTGTATTTTCATAACAGGTGAAACTTTATGGACACTAGCTTTTTTCCATCAGAATCTCTTATTTATCAAATCTTAATTCATGCCCTCTTAAGAATCAGGCTTTGCGCCAAGAAGTTTGGTCAAATGATTTGTTTTTCTGTTCAAGAAGTATGAGCTGGATTGATTGGTTAAATGGAAATGAAATGTATCTGTGATTTGTTGTCAATTTTAGATATAAGAAGGGATAAGATATCCACAAAATTCAATATTCTTGAAGTAGGTTAGAAATTTTGTCAGATGCATAGTAGGATTAGGTACCTTGGCTTAACTAGGATGGCTATGGAGAAAGCTGAAGCGCCCCCTTACTTCTTCTTTGAGGACATATCGTTGTTGTCCATCCAGTCATCTGTTCTACTAATTTTTTTTTTTTTACCAAAACCTCTTTAGCTCTGCGGTAATTTGTTCTTAATATTAACAACCATAGCTAGTATCTCTGGAACCAGATTATCGCATCTGGCCGTCTTACAACAATAGTTAATTCAATATCTGAGCCTTTGACAGAGCTCGTTGCTAACGCCAAGCAGAAAGAAATCTTTGCAGACATGATGGTTGGTATTAGTTAATCTTTGCGGACATGATGGTGCATAACGTCACTATTTCTTGTTGCTTTTTGACAGTCGAATCTCTTTTCAGATTGGACTGTTCGATGATTAAGTTGCAGCAGAGACAGGAGCTTTGATGAGTGATTTCATTTGGAAATTCTGAGACAGGTATCTGCCATGGAACTGAACCTTATGTTTGGAGCATCTTTGAGCTATTATGACTTATTGTGTTTGTTTAAATTGCAAGATTATGTGGGTTCTTGTTCCGTCAAATCGAGAAGTGAACCATGACTTTATGTTCCCAAGGGTCACTTTCTTTTGCAACTTATACAACTTTCTTAGTTTTTTACATTTATCATTATTTATAACATCACGCATCACAAATTTTGTCTCTTCAGTGTTACGGATCCGGTGATGGAGCTGAGGCATGCGAAGAAGGAGAAAAGGTTTGCATGGATAAGGAGTGATGTTTGAGGTTGCTGGAAGGGGAGAAAAGGACTCGCTGGGCTTTGTCTTTATGTTTTATTGTTTTCCACGTTTTGGGCCTGAGGCCATGTTTTATGTTTTAATGGGCCGGAGGCCAATGGCAGTGACCCGACAAGGGAGGACCTGGACCATGTCTAGTTTAGGCAGGAGACTTAACCTAGGGTAGGAGTATATATACTAAATTGGAAACCTCGGGATTAGCATCAATGAAAAGGGAATATTTCTGCCAGAGCGGCTTTGTCTTCTAGCTCTCTTCTCTCTTTCTCCTTATTCTCTAACGTCTCTTTGGTGGTCTCTCGGATGTCTTTTTCTTAATTAAAATCCCTGGGATCCAAGGACACAACACTTGGTATCAGAGCTTGCAATGAGGAACGACGAACTAGCTGATAAACTGCTGGAGGAGCTGGCCGCTGTGCATCAGGAGTCAGCTGATGCCAGGAGGGAGCAAAGTGAAGCGTTGGCAAAGGCTTTAGCTTTGCTAATGGGTAGGCAAGAGGAGTTGGAGAGTTCGGTGGCGGCTTTGAGTCTTCAAAACCAGAACCTCGCGCACCAACTCAACGGCCAGGTGAGTCAGGAGGAAGCCCGGACACCAGCGACAGTAGAGGGTGAGTCGTCACAGAGTCGACCCGAGCAGGTATGTACGCCAGACCATAGCCGACCTGTTACCATGGGAGATTTAACCCTTTTGTCAAGGTACCCAAAACTGGATTTTCCGAGGTTTGATGGTGAAGATGTTAGGAGTTGGCTGATAAAGTGCGAGCACTATTTTGCCATCGAATCAGTAGAGGCGTGTCACGTTATGCGAATGGTTATTATGCACTTAGAGGGGGAGCGCTTGAGTGGTACCATGGGTTCCTTAAGTCCCGGTCAAAGGATGGAGAACTGAAGTGGGATGAGTTTAAGGTTGAGGTGGAGAAGAGATTTACGGATGTGATGCATGAACATCCTATAGAGGAACTATTTGATTGTGTGCAGGAGGGGACGGTGTTGGATTACCAGAGTCACTTTCAAACACTTTAAGTAGAGTGAATCTTGACCCTGCGCATGCCCTGGCCTTGTTCTTGAAAGGCCTGAAGCCCGAAATAGCCCTAACTGTCAAGTTTTTCCATCCAACAACCCTATCCCAAGCCTTTAACCTGGCCCGACTACAAGAAAAGAACTATAATTTCCTCCAAAAAAAGAAACGTGAGCACATAAAACCACCCCTACTCCTACAACCCAGGCCCACGACCAGCCCACTCATCACCTGCAACTCAGCCCACAACACTTACAAACCACCATTCAGACAGCCCAATCCACCCGCGCCACCCACCATTCAACTACCTAGACTCACATACCCACCTTCTGCCAACCAACCAAACAAACCTCGAAACAGCGACAGGTTCAGAAACAGGGCAGACTTCAATGAAAAGAGAGCGAAGGGCTTGTGTTATTGGTGCCCGGAGAAGTATACTCCCGAGCACAGATGTTCACGAAGGGGAAAGTTGTACTTTGTCAAGGAAGTGGAAGATGAGAATGGAGGTGTTGAGCCTGATATCGAAGAGTTTCTGCTGTGTGAAGAAGAGGAAGAACCAGCAGAAAACTTGATTATATCCACCTGCACATTGACAGGAACGAGTGCCCAAAGTTACAGGACCATGAAGGTGTCAGGAAGAGCCCAATGGAAGGAGTTATGGATTCTGGTGGATTCAGAAAGTACCCACAACTTTGTGAGCTCGGCAGCAGCTAAGTAGTTAGATTGTGTACTTGAAAGATGTAAGGCGATGAAGGTGAGAGTAGCGGATAAAGGGGAAGTGGAATGCTCATGGATGTGCAGGGGCTTTAAGTGGAAGATGCAAGATCGTGAATTTCAGGCCGATATGTTCTTGTTACCATTAGGTTGCTACGACATCGTGCTAGGTGTACAGTGGCTTGAAACGCTGGGCAACATCAAATGGAATTTTCAGCTGCTAAGGATGGAGTTTCGGATGGGCAAGGCAAAGGTGGTACTTAGAGGGGCGGTGAAGGGCCAGCTTAAGTAGTGCACGGCTATACAAATGCATAAGTTGTTGACCATAAGGGAAGAGGATTCGGAGGTGGTGGAGTGTAAGTTTGCTTTGTTGAAGTTTGCACCGCAGGGAGAGTTCCCTGAGCTATGCTAGGGCAGAAGAATCGGGGCGAACCAGCCTCACTTTTTTACTAACAAAGTTTGCTGATGTTTTTCAGAATCCGACAGAGTTACCCCCGGAGAGACAGTGGGTACATAAGATTCCTCTAAAACAGGGTGCCCAACCTGTAAGCCTTCGTCCGTACAAACATTCTTCCACACAAAAGGATGTGATGGAGAAACTTGTTAAAGAGATGATGCAAGCAGGGGTAATACGGCTTAGTTCGAGTAGTTTTGCTTCACCAGTGGTGCTAGTCAAGAAGAAGGATGGGTCATGGTAGTTTTGTGTAGACTACCGAGCCCTTAACAACCTTACTATGAAGCATAAGTATCCCATCCCCGTTGTAGAGGAGCTATTAGATGAGCTTGGGGGAGCAACATGGTTTTCGAAGGTGGACTTAAGATCCGGGTATCACCAAATCCAGATGGCGATGGAGGACATTCATAAGACCGCGTTTCGTACGCATGATGGGCACTATAAGTTTCTTGTAATGCCATTTGGGCTTACCAATGCCCCCACAAGTTTTCAAGGCGCGATGAACGATATGTTTTGCCCTTTTCTAAGGAAGTTTATACTTGTGTTCATGGATGACATACTTATCTACAGTGCAACATGGGAGGAAGATATTCGACACCTAGAGCAATTGCTTGAAACTTTAAGGTATGAGTCTTTCTATGCTAAGGAGGGAAAGTGCACGTTCGGGGCCAACTCAATAGAATATTTGGGGCACATTATTTCTGGGAAGGGGGTAGCAACAGATCCAAAGAAGGTGGAGGACATGAAGAATTATAAGACTCCTACTACACTAAGGCAGCTCTGTGGGTTTTTAGGTTTGTGCGGGTACTATCGGTGTTTTGTGCAAGATTATGGGATGATTAGCAGGCCACTTACAAACCTATTAAAGAAGGACGCATTTAGCTAGAGTGAGCAAGCAGAGGCCGCATTCCAAGAGCTGAAACAAGCCATGATTACTACTCCAGTTCTGGCACTCCTAAACTTTCAGTTGACATTTGTTCTCGAGATGGATGCATCCAAGATGGGGGTCAGAGCAGTGCTAATGCAAGCCGCACATCCTATAGCATTTTTTAGTAAAGCAATGGGACCTAAGTTTTAAGCTCTATCGGTGTACGAGAATGAACTACTCGCAGTCGTATTAGCAGTTACAAAATGGCATCACTACTTGGTTAGAAGGAGCTTTGTCATTAAGACTGACCATAAAAGCCTTAAGTACCTCCTCGATCAGAAATTATCTACAACCGGCCAATGTTCATGGCTAGCAAAGCTGATGGAGTACGATTACACTATAGAATACAAGAAGGGAACGGAGAATAAAGTGGCTGATGCATTGTCCCAAAAATACCCCGTGATGACCCAGAAGCGTGTTCACTTGCAGTAATCGCAGTAGATGAGCTTGTAGAGGAGATTAAAGCGAGCTACACCTTGGACCCGCATCTGGTGGGATTAGTTAGTAAGCTACGTGATCAGCAGGGTTCAGATGAAGAGTATTCATGGGTACGGGTAAAATTACTAAGGAAAGGCAAGATGGTTGTTAGGCCAGACGAAAAACTACGCCAGAGGCTGATTGAATTCTATCATGCATCCGCTATAGGAGGTTATTCGGGAGTCAACACTACTAATCACAGAATGAAAGGAGTGTTGTATTGGAAGGGGCTAAAGAAGGACATCAGAAACTTCGTGAGGTAGTGCGCAATGTGTCAGAGGTGTAAGTATGATAACTCGGCCTATCCCAGACTTTTACAACCTCTACCAATTCCTGAGAAAGTATGGCAAGTGGTTTCAATGGACTTTATAGAGGGGCTTACGAAGTCCCACAGCGTGATGACTATTTTTGTCGTGGTGGACAAATTAAGCAAGTATGCTCATTTCCTACCATTGAAATATCCATTCACAGCAGCTACCGTGGCAAGAGTGTTTATGGAACAAGTATTCAGATTGCACGGTATGCCAGAAAGGATTATAAGTGACCGAGACCCACTTTTACTAAGTCAGTTTTGGCAAGAATTGTTTAGGTAATAAGGAGTCGCACTCAAAATGTTGACTTCCTATCATCCACAGACGGACGGACAAACCGAAGTAGTAAATCGGTGCTTAAAGACTTACCTCTGATGTATGTCACATGAATGACCTCAAGATTGGAGTAGCTGGCTGCACCTGGTGGAGTACTGGTACAACACCAGCTTTCATTCAGCAGCAAGCACCTCCCCTTTTGAAGCTCTTTACGGGGAAGCTCCTCTGTTGCATTTACCCTACTTTGCCGGGGATTCCCCTGTCGAGGCCATGGATCATAGCCTTGCTGCCAGAGAGGACAACTTGCGGATGTTAAAGTTTCACTTACAGAGAGCTCAAAACCGTATGAAACAACAAGCAAACAAGGGGCAAACTGATCGAGAGTTTACCATTGGAGATTGGGTGTTACTCAAGTTGTAGCCGTACCACCAACAATTAATCCAAGCCCGGACATCAGAGAAATTGGCTCCACGGTTCTTTGGACCGTATCTCGCAGTAGACAGGAAGGGAAAGACGGCCTACACCCTAGAGCTGCCAGAATCTACAAGAGTACACCCTACGTTTCATGTCAGCCAGCTCAAACGATTTCGGGGCAAACAACCGGGAAATGTGATACCCATTCCTACTGATTTGCTACCAGAAAAGGAGCCTTACCAGATTCTGCACTGACGGTTGGTGAAGCTGCAAAATCGTGCTGCGATTGAGGTTTTAGTGCAATGGGTTGGAGAACTTGAGGAGGATGCCACTTGGGAGAATTATTATGTGTTAAAGCGTCGTTTTCCATTTAGTTCCTTGTGGTCAAGGAACTTAAACAGGAGCAATTGTTACGGATCCGGTGATGGAGCTGAGGCATGCGAAGAAGGAGAAGAGGTTTGCATGGATAAGGAGTGATGTTTGAGGTTGTTGGAAGGGGAGAGAAGGACTCGCTGGGCTTTGTCTTTATGTTTTATTGTTTTCCACGTTTTGGGCCTGAGGCCATGTTTTATGTTTTAATGAGCCGGAGGCCAATGGCAGTGACCCAACTAGGGGGGACCATGTCTAGTTTAGGCAGGAGACTTAACCTAGGCTAGGAGTATATATACTAAATTGGAAACCTCGGGATTGGCATCAATGAAAAGGGAATATTTCTGCTGCGGCTTTGTCTTCTAGCTCTCTTCTCTCTTTCTCCTTATTCTCTAACGTCTCTTTGGTGGTCTCTCGGACGTCTTTTTCTTAATTAAAATCCCTGGGATCCAATGACACAACATTCAGGCTGCCTATGAGATTTTGCCACGAAACCCAAAAGATCAGGCACTTGTTCGAGCCTTCTAATATAGCAGGATGTTCCTTCTTAAATCTTTTCATGATGTAAGTTGATTGGCAAATTTTCCCTTTTTTACCCTAGAACCGTAGACGTAAATCATGTAAATAGCATCATACTTTTGATCCTAAATTGTGATCCTTTTGTTCTTGAAGTATTGGAAAGTTGTTAATGCTGTCCTTATATAATTAGAACCGCCAGTACAAGGTCGTTCTATGTGGCATATTTTAGTTACTTGCATCTTTCACTCCTATTTTATTTAACTAGTTATTCTTCTTCTAATGAAATGTGCAGGAGCAAGAAGATTTCTCATGTGGGACGTAAAAATTAATAAATCGGCTGGACCAGAGAGTTGTGTGCCAATAATATTAGGAAAATGCATTGACATGTATTCACACCACGCATGCATTATACATGCATACATTCATACAGTGCATACACCTACATTCATGCATACATTCTTAATTTTTAATTTTTGTCACACTTGGCATTTTTGTCGTAGTCTAATGCACTACTTATGATACTATTTTTTTTTTAGACTCCATTTAACAACTGCAATTCCCACTGTTTAATGCCCTTGAAAAGAAAATTAAGCTTGCAGCTGTAATGAAGAACCAATAGACCCTAGTAATATGGTTTTTCCATAAAGAATTTACTTATCCAGCAGTCTTTATTTGTTGTTGTTAGTACCTTCATTCATGTGGTACCTAAATCCACTGTTTTTTCCCAGTTCTCTTGGGCTCTTGTTGATAGATACTTCAAAGAAATGTCTTTGCAATTGGAATGGTCGTTTTTCTTTTCACAAGAAATTATTGTCCTGATTCTTGTTTGTGCTTAGAGAGCCTTCAAATGGGTGTGTGCTCCCCCTGTCCCCCATGCATAGATAGAGTCTTGCAAGTCTCGAGAGCCAGGTAAGATGCAAATCTCTAAAATAAAGAAAAATAAATCTTCTTGATATTGTATTTTGTGAGTTTCTTCTTTTTTATGTTACGGTTTTAAAGCTTATGAAAAGAAAGATGGTGAAAAAGGCCAAGGACTATATGTACCATGCCAACTATATTTATCGAAATGGATGTAACTCCGCAGCATGTAGCCTCTTTTTTTCTGCAATTACATGCCCATCCTTGGGTATTCTTCTGAATGGACCTCACTTGTTTACGAAGATTTCTACTCTGTGAGCGTGAAAGAAGCAGCGCTCAGCTTTCTTGAAACAATTTTCTTGGACTTCCACTTCAACTGTTGTGCTCCTCTATGCATATAAAGAGATGTAATTCTCAAAAGGCAGGCAAGATGCAGATTTTGTAGATAAAAATGAACAACAAATATTGTAACGTTCTTGTATTCTACATTAAGGTGACAACTTTTGAAAAGAAAGATGATGAAAAAGCAAAGGATTATTGTATCAATAGGAAAAAGAGAAGCTATAAAAATCGAGGGATGCAACTCCGCAAGTAATTCCTCGTAGCCTGCTAGGAGGCAAGTAAGTGCATGCCCTGTCTCTTTGGTATTTCTTATTAATGATTTTGAATGCCATATTTTCAGGAGACTAAACTGGTGCTATCAATTTTGCTCCTGTTTGATGAACGTGTGCAGGTGCAAAGAATATTTCTACTATGCGAGAGCCTGAAAGAAGCAGTTCGGCTTACTTGAATAGCATATCTGTTCATTTTTAGAAAACTACATTCGCACATGCATGCATTTGTACATCCATGCATAACCACGCATGCATTCATTCTTACGTATAGACTCTCATATATTCATTCTTACATGCATACATTTACTTTTCAGATTACTTATTTATATTTTCTAATTTTATTTCAAAAATCAAATAAATTTAATGGGCTAATAATATGTATTCATCATTATCTAGGATATTGATTGGAATTGATGCGAAGTCGGAGAATAAGTATTTTCCAAGTCGGTGTTGCTTCATGGATGGCAGATCCAGAAGAGTTCAATGATAAAAAGCATCTACATGTGCTCATGGTATACAGTGCTCATACCGTATAGTTCCTTTTACCTCGTAACTTATTTTCTCATTGCTTGAAAGAACTTGCATTCTCATAACTTACAGTCCAAGTTTTTAGTGTGGACATCAATTGTTTTACACTGTACAAATCATTTGGAGTTTGACGGAAGATTTTAGTCTTTCCACTCCTCTCAAGATAAATTCCACGGAGAGCAACGTCTTATCTGCGTTATGGAATGAGTGTAAAAGGTAATATATTTTATTTTCTGTTATTTTACAGTCTTATCTGTTCTTTTACCCTTTTTTCGACTCTCTTATGAGAAATTCACATCTGCTCTCTTCTAAGAAATTCACATTAAATTCCATTTTAATATTATTCACTATCCAAAGATAATGCGTGATATGAAAAGTTCTAGTCAAATATGAAAATTAATTGTCTACCATCATTCTTGAGTTGTTATTATGGTTGCAGATCTACACTTCTTCGCACATCAATCAGAGTTCAATCTCAAAAGACCATATCTACTTACATGACATCGTTTTACTTGTGCTAATGTTTTCGTGCTGCTGTATATCTTCTTCCTTGTTCTCCACAAGGTAAGAACTCGCGTATTTATTTTGATAAGTGCTTAGACTTATGCCTTTAAATGGTAAGATCTACTCTTGTGGGAAAGTGGTCAGCTTATTTGAACTGGGGAGAGTGGAGTTATCCATTTTTTGTAAGAAACTATGTGGCATGCACGCACGCATGCATTCATGCATTCCCTCATACATGCACACATTCATTCATTCATACATCAATGCATATGTTTAATCACAGTGAAAACATTTTACGTTCACGGTTCAGATTGCTTTTATACATCGTCTACTAATCTTATTTCAAAATTCAAATCAATTAAATTGATCAATTTTAGAATACTCTTGTCAATTGCTTAAATGTCGCAGTTGGATATATATATCCCTCGATCATTCAATACGTTTGTTCGGCAGTTGTGATTATTTTGCTATGTTATTTTTTGAGTACATTTAAAACTTATATTTAAAGTTGACTATTATTATCGTATGTAGGGGTGATTATTACAATAAAAAACTTTGAATGCAAAATTTATTATCACTTCAACTAAATAATCATATATTTCATTCTAAGGAAATTCACTTTGACGACTATGTAATTTTTTTAAATAATATTTTAGTACTTGACGATTAAAAAAATAATCAGTCAAGTTAAAACTAACTTGGGTAGGACAGGCGTTAGGACTATGCTCGTCCTGCTTGGACCTGGCCCCCTCTCTCTCTCTCTCTTCTCTTCTCTTCTCTTCTCTTCTCTTCTCTTCTCTTCTCTTCTCTCCTCTTCTCTCTCTCTCTTCCTTTCGTTCCTTTTTCCCATGGCTCTTTGTTAAAATTCTTATATATTCAACCTAAAATCTGAAGACAATGGATTGACAGATTTTTAATATTTATGAATTGTTCATACTATTTGTTCTAACTAATGTAAAATATTCTTAATATACTTTTTCAAATGAGACCTATTTGTATAAAAAATTGTACTTACTTTCATTTCACCAAATTACAATAACTTTAAGACATCGGTCAGAAAATTTTCAACACTAATGTGGAATATTCTCAACATATTTCTTTCTCTTCCCTAACCAAACCTACCTTTCCCCTACCTCCCTCCCTTAGGCAAACATCCAACTCCGCGCGTCTCAAATTTTCAATAGTTTCAATCCCACGTTTTAATTTCCATTAAAAATTTCAAAATGCATTGAACATAAGGAATTTTCGATTGGGTGACATTCAATTTTCTAAACTATCCGGCTACATAGAAATGCATCAAGCATAAATCCCACGCCGCCAGGAATTCCACCAAATTCCCATCCAAATCCCAACCAACCAATTCGATAAGAAAGCGGAACCGGGAGTTGGGGGTCAGCGAACACCTATATCCATGCGGGTGTGTTCGGGGTCGGTAAGGCTTGTTGGGGACCCATTGGGATGGGTGACCAGGCTTGTCGAAGGACCCTCGGGTTGAAGGTCGCCGTCTGTTAGGGAATGCGACAGGTCAAAAAAGGGAGGGTGGTTGGGGAAGAAGGTGGCAGGTCAAAAAAAGTCATTTGTTTCCACTGCCTTGTGGACCACACTAGCTTGGAGAACTTCTCCTTCAACTGGTTCGTCGTGCACAGCCCAATGTTGTCTTTGCCGTCCGGCTAAGCCACGCGAGGGATGGACACGCACACGTGCATGGCCCGGTCGGACCCCGTTGGATGTCGAAGGGGCAATTCCGCCTTAGGATGCAGTCCATGGGGTGTATAGATTATCAACGATGTCACAGATGCCATAGTCCACATTAGCAAGTCAAGACCTTAATACCAATGTTTTCAAAAACGAATTAGAGATCGATCTAGTTTTTTTGGAGGATTTTTGAGTCGATTGGTCCAACCAGCCTAACCACCGGTCAGACCAAATTTCATGATTAAAAAATAGATTATAAATATATAGGGGCAGTGAGAAGAAGAAACGGGATAAGGGGAGGGGATGGGGCTTAAGCTCGAGCTTGGGCTTAGATTTGAAGCTTATATGGGGGGCAAAGAAGAAATAGGATGGAAGGGGGCGGGAGAACGCTTCGGGCTTCGGCTTAGATTTGGAGCTTATGGGCTTAAGTTTGTGGCTTTTTTTTTGAGATAATTTTTTTTTTTTTGAGATAATCTTAAGTTTGTGGCTTAAGGCTTTATCTTTTACATGCGCTTATACTTGGGTTAGGAAGAAAAGGGGGGTCGTTGTAAACCTAACAGAACAAATTTTCTAGGTCCAACTTTTCAGTCTGGTTGATCGGTCAAACTGAAAAAAATCTGGTCTGTTAGGTCACCGTATGTACTTGGATTTTAAAAATAATGATTAATACCCTGTTACCTAGTCATGTCATACCAGCATCTGACGAGTCAAGATATCTCTGTCTCCAATTCTTGGAGGTCTACTCAACATTTCCCTCAGACCATATCCCACTAGCTCCTCTAGGAATACACGCATCCTAATCAACAGTAGTTATCTTACTTTTGTTTAAGCCACATGTATGTTATTTATTTAATTCGATAAGAAATTTTATTGAAATTTAAAAAGTATAAACATGAATTTGTTATTGGTAACATGAATATAGTTAGTGTCGTACCAGCATTCATATTTTAAGATGACTCATTTTATGATTGCATTTGTTTCTCAACTTGCTAGTGTGCTTTCTACTTCATATTACTCTTTCGGTTGCGCCCCTTAGCAGCACAATTTTCCTCCCACTACTCACTATTAACAATAGATGTACTAGCCCCCTCTATGATGTCTTAGTATATGACTTATCCTCCCTAAATCGCAATACAATTTTAGTAGTAGCATCTGGTCGTTCACTCCCCCCAGCTACAGAGCCATCTTGCGAGTTATTTACTCCTCTTTGTCACAGGTTTGGAAGCTTTAGCTACATATGCTACCCACAAATGTCATACAGGAAGTCATACTGATATCTCAGATAAGAAATAGTATATAAAGAGAGCTATAGCTAAGGCTTTACGGTAGCAGAAATATTATGTTATTTTGTTATGCATGTAGTTTGACGATATGAACTTTATTTTTTTATGGACGACTGTGCTATGACTTTTTTTGCATTAGTCAAAACCAAAATGTGTCGAAGTGCGAGGTCAATAGGAGTACTATGGTAAAAATAGTAGATAGTATAGATCGACATAAAATAATAATGTCTTACCTAAAAAGAAAATAACATAATACATCAACAACATTAATGAAAATTAAAACAAGATGTTCAATACACAATCTTGATCATAATCTCTCATTCCCTTTTAAACCCTCGCTCATTTGATTACCAAGTTGCGTCAACTTTCATCAATAATCTTTATCACATTCTCTTTCATTGTATCAAAACTTTTGTATCAAGATTTTTTGTATCAACTTTTACCTATTAATGAACCACAAAAATTAGTTAACATGCAACCAGAATCCATTATGAATACAAGTAAGAAGTACTCACATTTTTTAGCAACAATGTACATCCAGGATCAATAGTATTAGTTGAATATGTTGACTCCAGACTATAAATCTAGCATATAATGGTCCTATGCTAGGCACACGTGATAATATTCCTACTAAATAATAGTTCTCGTATTCATTTTTTTGTATGGCACAAATTAGTGTCAAAGACGATACTAAGATTCTTCTCAATCTTTTCATAATATCTTAAATGCCTGCTCTCTACATACCAAGTTTTTATGTAAGTGGAATTAGATTTCATGTGGTCAAAAATCAATGGCCTTAAATTTTTTTATTGGAATACCTGGTTACTCCTGAATTCAATTCATAATAATTTGCACAATAAAATTAGATGAGAGATATCGATGGTTAGGGAACTTTTATAGGCGACCATATGTAGTAAGTTGAATGTCTGACTTTATTACTCAAAAATTAAAAAGTTTTACACAATTTTTCATTGAGACATGGATCTTCTATTCGTAATTATCCATATCCAATTTTCTCATAGCATAAGTTTATCTTCTACTTTGTTGGACAATGTACTCACGTCCATATTTTATTGAGAATATCTTGATATCTCTCGTAGCAATCTTTTTGTTAGTCCAAATCAGACCTCTTTTAACAAACCGTAACTATTTTTCTTCTTGCGTGATTATTCTCTCCCGATGTTTAGCATAAACAGTGTTGTTCACCATGATTGTCTGATGTGACTTGACCATATTATTGGCCATGTCGTTGTTCAAAATATATTTTTTCTCTTTCTCATCCTTCTTCTTCTTTATCTTCTTCATCTATGTGTAAATATATACATATAATTGAATCTTTAGGATCATTACTAAACAAATCATATCTTGGTTCATTTACCATCCCTTATAATTATAACTACTACTAACAAATTAAATCTCTTTAAGTAGATAGGATAATAAACATTGTGCGCCTTTTCTCTATGATGATATCTAACGGTATCTCCCACACATTTTGTCCTAAAAAGTTGACCATGGATTCAACCATGTTGTTAACATCTTCTTCATTCTCAATCGTGTATCGGTCAACTCTTCCTTCTCCATTAGGGTATTTGAATATCAATCTACAAATTTTTTCATGCTCACCAACCCCAGTCTTGTCATTATTTAATGATAAGCTATCGTAGGTTATTTTATCTTCGTGTTATTTCACCATTACTTCTCTTTCAGTGTGGTAGTAAATTGCTCTATCATAATTCACATTTATTCTTATAATCAGTGCATCTATACTTTACAAATTAAATATGTGAGTATCTATAATATTTATTAAATATGATATATAAATGCTAAGATTAACAAAATATTAGAATTTAGAGAAAAAAATATGTATAAATTTATTTTGTTATTGGTCTGACCAAATCGACTGGTCTAATCAATCTGACCAATTTGACCAATAAAAAAAATTATTCATCATGTAGTAATTTATTAAAATTTGTTTTTATTAAGTTACTTAAAATTTTATCAAACTAAATTTGCTAATCATACCTTTAATGAAATATTATATAAATATGCCAAATAATAACTAACAACCACATAAAAATATTATTAATCAACTAATATACAATTAGACGATCCAACGTTACAACATAAAGACCAAACATTTTAATTAGCTTAATTATTATCCACCAAAATAAGCTAAATATTTGTAATAGACAGATAAAATGTAATTACAATTATGATGATGAACAAATAAAATATATACTTGCATACTATGTTTTTCTTTTGCGCACTTATTTTTTTTTCTCTACTTTATTTTTAGTTTCTTTTCTGAGTGTATGTGTTTATAGGCTGGATGGTACTAGAAATCAAATTAAAATTTTGGTTATTATGTGGACAAATAGAAAAAAAAATGGGTTATCTGATCATTATATGGATTTGTTATCTGCGTATTGATTTTTTATCTGTAACTTAACCAATACGCAAAAAAATTCATGTATAAATCACGGTACACACAAAAAAATTGTCTATACACATTGACATCAAATCCAAAAAAAAATTAATAAAAAACGCAAATAGTTGTGAACAACAATAAATAAAACCAAAGTGTAAAATTGACGTTTCAATAACTTAGATAATATTCATTTATTTGGTAAGCAAACTATCGCGCTCTTTTCAATAATTTTCAAAAATTATTAGACCACGTAGCAGCATTCTTAGGATGCCAAGGGCTGGGTGGGGCCTACAAGGTAGAAAAAAAAAAAAAAACAAAAAAAAAAAAATAAGAGAGACCACCGGGGGATGGGTGGCCAACTGAATGAAAAGGGAGACGGGTGGGGGCTCCCTGTTTAATGAACAAATTTTTTTTGGTTTTTTTTATCTAATTTTTATCCTATTTTTTATATTTGTCACAATATAATTCGTTCCCAATATTTTTAAAGATAATATTTGAGATAGAAAAATCTTTATAATTATCTATTGAATTTTAATTCATAAATAATTAATTTTAATTTATAATCATAGTTAATTTTTTATTAGCATTATCTGCATTTGTAATTTTATCATTTTATATTTTCTATGTAATTTAAATTATTGCTAATTTAATATTTTTCAACGAAAATTATTATCGTTTATTTTTTGAAATTAATAATTTAATGTGAAGTACGAAATTTATATTAACGAATATAAAAATATTAATTAAAAAACTTAAAGTTAATTGAGTTGATTACGTGGATGATAGATATATTAATTATTTATTGGTTAGAGAAGAATTGGGGTGAAGATACTACTCTCAGTAATAAATTGAGTGTAAAAGGATGGACTGAGATGGATAAGTGAGAAATTAATTAAATATTACAAAGATGGGTATAGATGAGTTGGGTCAGAGATGCTAATGCGGATAGTCTTAGAATAAAGTTCAACATGTAGTGGATAAACTTACTGATTCTCTATCCATCGTGAGGGAATGCCCATCGGTTCGGTCATTGCTCAATAGAGTTATGTCATTTGTTTGAATCAATCCCATCCCACGCCAATTATAATATATTGTGATGCTACGAGTTAGATTCAAATGATGATAAAAAAATGAATTTTCATGTGAAAATTAAGTTTAAATGTTAGAGTTCAAGAAAACAATTTTAGCATATTCTTCAATTTATGCTTTCTGTGAACAACTAATTGCCCATCACTGGCCAATTACGGCTGATTAAAATATTTTGACCTTAAATTTTCTTATGGATACATTGTTGTAACGAGTATATTATAAAATACACTGGAGATATAGATGACAACCTTTTCAACTATGATTTTATCTATAAAATTCAAACTCAAACTTTGTTTGAAAAATACATAATATTTTTTTAGATTCCTCACCAATTTTATTTTTTACTATCTGATAGGTCATTCTACCCATTGATTCAGATTTGAAATGGATGTGATATCTAAAATATGACAAAACTATTTCAACTAATATTTTCTACTTGTGCTTTCTCAAAAAATTAAATAGAGCAGATTGTCCTCAGATCCCTATCCTTTGTTAAAATCACTATTTTCGACCCTACTGTTTCGAAAAAGAGGATTTCGTCCCCCATCTTTGCTTAATTAACACCCTTAGGTCCCTAGTGCCGAAATCGAAAAATTTCTCCGACACCCACGGACCTAAAATGTCTCATTTACCTTTGCATTCAAAAGTTAAAAAAAAAACCGCCGTGAGATGGGAGGAAGAGGGAGAAGGATGATAGGAGAAGGAGGATGGAGGAGGAAGAGAGAGGTGGGAGGATAGGTGGAGGAGGAGGACAGAGAAGGAAGATAGGAGGAGGAGGAGAGAGGTGGAAGGAGGAGGGCAGATGAAGGGGAGGAAAGGAGGAAGAGGGAGAAGGAGGAGGGCAGAGGAGGGAAGGGGGATTAGAGGATGAGGGAGGAGGAGGAGGAAGGAAGGAGGTGGGTAGAGGAGCAGGGAGAAAGAGGAGAGGAGGAGGAAGATGACTATTTCTTTTTATTTTTGAATAAGGGCAAAAGAGACATTTTACATCCCTGGGTGCCGAAGAAATTTTCTGATTCCGGCAATAGGAACCTAAGGGTGTTAATTAAGCAAAGATGGGGGACGAAAGCCTTTTTTCGAAACAGTAGGGACCTGAGGGCAATTTGCTCAATTAAATATGATATCTAATTGAAGTATAATAATGTGCTCCCCCTTGATGACCAACTTTGTTTCTTACTTCATTTATAGTCCAGTGCCATGACATCATCAATCTCTGCTCCAACGTTACTCTATCGTTTTAAAGTAGACTTTTCCTGGTTGGCACACGAGGGTTACTTAAAGTACAAAGAAGATGACAGGTAGGAGAATCCGGATTCTGATCTGGTCAAAAGCACGCAATTGTGCCGAAATAGAAGGGTCGTACTTAGATCCATTGTTCATTTTGGACCTATGGTCATCTGACCATATTTAGTGGAGCCATGTTGCGACAAGTCATAGTTGCCTAATTGGCCTTTGCTCTTCAATGCTGGAGATTTCGTATCCACAATTCCTAGGGCCTGCAAAATTCGAGTGGTGACATGAGATAGTTCAAATAAGTAAGGTCAGTGGTTAATAAAATGGTCAAATTGTCTTGAAATTTCCAACCTTTGTTTAAATTACTATTTTTCCTCTCTTATTTCTAAAAAGCATTGTAGTCTCTCTACTTTGATTAAATATCACCCTTAGGTCCCTAGTACTAGAGTCGGAAAATTTTTCCGACAACAATGGACTTGAAATGTCGATTTTGCCCTTTAGTTAAAAGTTAAAAAATAAAAAAAAGAGCACTGATCTTCTTCCTCTCTCCTCCTCTCCCCTCTACCTTGTTGTCTCCTTCCTCTCTTGATTCGAAGGCATAAGCAAAGGAGAAATCGAAGGAAAAAATCTAAAAATTTCCATAATCGAGCTAAGGACAAGGAGACAACAAGGTAGAGGGGAGAGATGGGTCCTCCTTGTCCCCAATTTTTTATCTTTCCAATTGAGGGGAAGAGAACCCAAATCAGAATTTTCTCCCAGTCGTTCCTTTAGATGCGGTCTCTGGGTAGGCCACAAGGGAAAAAACCAAAAGGGTTGGCATGGATTTAGCCGGGGAGGCTAAAGCCAAGATCTTCAAGGAATTATTGGTAGATCTGATGGTGGGAGGGTCGTCGTCAGACTCATCGTATTGGCCTAGAGGCGGCGGCAACCGGGGAGGCAGAACATGCAGCTTTTGATTAAAGGGCAAAATCGATATTTCAGGTCCATTGTTACTAGAGAAATTTCCCGATTCTGATACTGGGGACCTAAGGTTGATATTTAATGAAAGTAGAGGGACTAAAGTTTATTTTTAGAAACAGAAAGCACAAAAATAGTAATTTAAGCAAAGGCTGGGGACTTGAGAATAATTCGCCCTAAAATATTTGTTACATGTTTTAGGATTTAGGACTGTAAGTTAGTAGAGTGTCAAAACGCTTTGGATGATCATAAATTTAGAATCATAAATTAATAGTATGCAAAAATATATAGGACAAGTATAATTTTAATATCTGTGATATCATGGTTTTTGACATATGATTATGTCATCTAAATACAACTAAATGAGTCCTAACATTAGCATCGACATTTCACTTTTAGGCTCGGGTACTTTTCCAACCTAAATTCACTCTAAACCTTATCTTTTTTACATTTTAGTTCTGACTTATTTAGTATGTTTCAAAAATCTCATCTTTGAAGAGAGGCCAGAAAAGAGTTGGAGGAGGGGTGGTGGGGAAGGAGGAGAGATGAAGTGGATAGGAGAAAAGGTGGAGAAGGGGAGGAGAAAGGGCGATGGAGGAACGAAGGGGGGATGAAGAGGGATGGAGAGGGGCGGAGATGGGGGGAGAGGAAGAGGGGCGGAGAGGGGGAGGAGAAGAGATAGAGGGGAGGGATAGGAGAAGAGGTAAAGGAGGGAGAGGGAAAAAAATTTCTAGGTGGATTATTAAAGTATACTAAATAAGTCAAGACTAAAATATAAAAAAGATTAAGTTCAGAATGAATTTAGGTTTGAAAAGCAACTCGAGCCTAAAAGTGCGACGCGGATGCTAACGTCAAGATTCGTCTAGTTATTATTAAACGACAGGATCATATGTCAAAGTTTGTGAAACTAAAGATACTAAAATGGTACTTTTCCCAAAATATATACTATAATGCACTAAATTGGACTTTAGCATTAATAAATTAGTGACTGGTTCTGCTGATTCAAAAGAATGTCGAAATTGCATCAAAAATATTAACACAAAATTCTTGATTTTACAAAAATCCGGAGATAATGTTCTTCAACTATCAAGAATATAATTAGGACAAATTTATCCGGATAGTTTTTTTATATTGGTTGTCCCTTGAATCATCTTAAGAACGTAAATATTTACAAAGCCAAATGGATTTACAATTGCCTTGCTGAATAAAAACTAGTTCTACGCCTTCAACTTCCCAATCATGCACATAGACATGAGTTTTATTCTAAAATTGAAGCAGTAGATAGGTTTTTAACTGCACGAGAGGATGTTGGAATTGAATGAGCCCAAGTAAGTTCAAAAG